>CM023458.1:27524494-27713728 GCA_013339765.2 Haemaphysalis longicornis | reverse complement strand
ATGGCTAGTGCATAGCCACCACGCAGCTCATTTGTTAAGAGCTTATGTGCGTCCCCACACGTTGGCTGTGTAAACCCACTGACACCTAACAGAGTCCAAGGTTCGACGAAAACTCGTCAGGGGAGGGTGATTTATTGATGAAATACAAGCAGGCACTCGCCTGGTCAAAAACAAATAAACAAATAAAGACGTTTTCGGGCCCCTACTGGTCCCTTGATCACAATGAAACGGGGTGAAAGGTCGTGATTATTTATAGGTTCGGTGGCACAGTGCGCATGTATATCTCGGGGAGATTACCCCGCGACCGGTTAATCGTGCTTTTAGTTGGTTGATATGCTGATTCTAAAAGTAGTCGTGTCGACAGGCGCTTCTCTGATGCGATTATGCTTGCGGAATCCCAATCGATGACGTGTCAGTAGCCAGGTGATGATCCGCCAAGGCATTTCAGCTTGCATTGCCTTTTTTTGACATCGTTCTGGTGCTATTGAATTCTTTTAAAAATTTCCAGTTTCACCTATGTAGGATTAGGAACGAAAAAGAGACGCCGACCAGTCCAAACAAAACGTACTGTACTGACTTTCGGCTTCCAGCACGGAAGCCTTGTTCACAATAAATGCATCACCAGAAGTGGGTCGTTTAAGTGGGCTTGAATAATGGCTGCAAAGAGCGTACGTAGATCGGCCTTAGATTTCCGTCGTTACGATTGACTGTGTTAGATGTGGTCTGAATGATTAGTGATTCCAGATGTAGCCGTGATGCGGTCACTTTTTCTGTAGCGACGATTCTTGCATTGTCCCAATCAATCTTGTGGTCACTCACGACGGCGTGTTCGGCTAAAGCATTTTTGCGGACGCTTTTATTCTTTACGTCACGTGCATGCTGCTGCAGACGATTCTTATAATTTCCTGATTCCCCGATATACACGCCGCTGCAGTCTGCACAAGGTATCTCGTATACCACACCGGGGAAGCGCTCCTTGGGCAATCGGTCCTTGACTTTCCAGCGCATCTTTTTGGCTGGAACGTGGGCCACCTGCACGTCATATTCCCGTAGTACACGTGCCAAACATTCACTTGTTCCTGGAAGGTAGGGCACAGGAGCTCGCTTCATCGGGGCAGGAGGCACGTCCAGTTGTCCCCGTCGGGTCAGTTGGCTTTTCGTTGCATTTATAAATTGCCTCGGGTAACCGCAGCTAGCCAGGTCGTCCCGTACCTTTGCCGTGTCCATCGCCGCATCCTCGGGCTTCGAGCACAATCTTTTCGCACGCTGCAGTAGCGTGCTAACAACAGCCCTCTTGTGGGAAGCGGGGTGCACGGAGTTGAAGTTCAGGTAGCGGCCTGTGTGCGTTTCCTTGCGGTATACGCTGAAACGTAGCCTCTGGCCCTGCCGAGACACGTGGACGTCCAGGAAGGGAAGTTTGCCATCTTCTGACGTGAACTGAATGGCACGTTCCATACTGTTGAGGTGGGCCAGCAAGCTGTTCGCCGCGTTTTTCTGAACGACGCAGAAACAATCGTCGACATAACGCAAGAACACTTTTGGTTGAGGGGCAAAGGAGGCTAGCGCGCGTGCTTCCAGCGCTTCCATGGTCAGGTTCGCCGCCGTGACCGAAATAGCGGCACCCATTGGAGTCCCCTGCCTTTGCTTGTAAAAATGGCCCATAAAGACGAAGTACGTATTGTTCAGGCAAAAATCTAGAAGCCTGCGTAGTTCTGGCACATCCATCGGTGATCTCCCGGGCAACGTCTCATCAGCCTCGAGAGCAGCGGTGCATACGTTGACAGCCAGGTCAATCGGAACGCTCGTGAAAAGAGACTTCACGTCGAAGGACACCATCAAGTCGTCTTTCTCGATGATGGTGTTGCGAGTCTTCTCGACAAAATCGAAAGAATTACGAACGTGAGTGGTCCCTTTACCGACGAGCGGAGCCATAACTTGGTGCAGAAACTTCGACATGTGGCCCACGTTCCAGCCAAAAAGATGCGCCATGAGCTCGTGAGAGTCAAGAACCGCTTGCCCAAGGAGCGCTTCCCCGGTGTGGTATACGAGATACCTTGTGCAGACTGCAGCGGCGTGTATATCGGGGAATCAGGAAATTATAAGAATCGTCTGCAGCAGCACGCACATAACGTAAAGAATAGAAGCGTCCGCAACAATGCTTTAGCCGAACACGCCGTCGTGAATGACCACAAGATTGATTGGGACAATGCAAGAATCGTCGCTACAGAAAAGTGACCGCATCACGGCTACATCTGGAATCACTAATCATTCAGACCACATCTAACATGGTCAATCGTAACGACTGAAATCTAAACCCGATCTACGCACGCTCTTTGCCGCATTATTCAAGCCCACTAAACGACCCACTTCTGGTGATGCATTTATTGTGAACAAGGCTTCCGTGCTCGAAGCCCGAAACGGTCAGTACGTTTTGTTTGGACTGGTCGGCGTCTCTTTTTGTTCCTATGTACCCCTCCGGCCAGACGGGATTCCGTCATGCTCATTTCACCTATTAGGATGCGTCGCAATCCTTGCATGGAATTTGTAGGCACTCCGGGAATCTTGATTTTTCTAAAGGGTCTTCATGCGTACCAGCTTCTGATTAAGCCTGTTCGTTGGCACGTGTGCAATTTTAACGCCATATGTGCCAAACACCCTTGCAAGAGCTTCACTGATGCCTTGCGTGTAGGGGACGGCAGCGCGGTTTTGCCTGTATTCTTCAGGACCCTTTCGTGGGAGGCAATGAAGCCCGCAATTGTTGCGTCCTCACAAGCTTTGAAGGGTAGCCTTTGCTGCGAAGGTCTTTCCTTACCACGGCTAGCTCTTGCTTGCACAGACCAGGCTCAGAGCAGATTCGTGATGCGCGTGAGAAGAGTGCAGCGGCGACAGAGCGTTTTTGGCCTATAGGATGCGCAGAGTCGAACCCAGGTATCTACCCCGTGTGGGTCGGCTTTCGATACACACTGGTTGTAAATCCTTTGGCCGGACCATCTCCCAAGTATGTCGAGGAAGGCGATCTGTCCATTATTTTCTTGTTCCGTGGTGAACTGGATGCTTGGAAACACAAGAGTTTAGATGCTCAAATAAAAGGCATTACGTCTCGGCGGTGGATCACACAAAAACAGTCGTCTACGTAGCAGACAAAGATCTTGGGGCCATCTTGTACGAGCATAGCGCAGAATTTTCTAGAGCCTCTAAGGCAATATTTGCACAGACTACTGAAACGAAGATCCCATCGCTGTTCGAAACCGCTGCTTGTAATAGTGTCCGTTGAAAACCAAAATATGTGTTCTGCAGGCCAAATTCAGGAGACGATATAAGTCTTGCGTCTCAATTGGCGAACGTGAAGGCAGAGATGCATCGTTTCTCGAGTAGATTCCTTGCAACTCCGGACCGCGTAATTTTGCCTAGGAATTTGGCCTGCAGAACACATGTTTTGTTTTCAACGTAGAATGTTACAAGCAGCGGTTTGGAACAGCGATGGGAGCTTCCGTTTCAGCAGTCTGTGCGAATATTGCCTTTAGAGGCTCTAGGAAAAGTCTGCGCTATGCTCGTACAAGACGACCCTAAGATTTTTGTCTGCTACGTAGACGACCTGTTTTTGTGTGATCCACCGCCGAAACGTAATGCCTTTAATTGAGCATCTAAACTCTTGTGTTCCAAGCATCCAGTTCACCATGGAACATGAGGAAAATAACGGACAGATCGCCTTCCTCGACGTACTTCTGAAACGGTCGGCCAAAGGATTTACAACCAGTGTGTAATCGAAAGCCGACCCTACCGGGTAGATACCTGGGGTTCGACTCTGCGCATCCTATAGGCCAAAAACAGCTCCGTCGCCGCTGCACCTCTTCTCACGCGCATCACGAATCTGCTCTGAGCCTGGTCTGCGCAAGCAAGAGCTAGCCGTGGTAAGGAAGGACCTTCGTAGCAACGGCTACCCTTCAAAGCTTGTGAGGACGCAACAATTGCGGGCTTCAGTTGCCTCCTCCGAAAGGGTTCCTGAAGAAGACAGGCAAAAACGCGCTGCCGTCCCCTACACGCAAGGCATCAGTGAAGCTCTTGCAAGGGTGTTTGGCACATATGGCATTAAAATTGCACACGTGCCAACGAACAGGCTTAAGCAGAAGCTGGTACGCGTGAAGGACCCTTTAGAAAAATCAAGATTCCCCGGAGTTGCCTACAAAATTCCATGCAAGGATTGCGACGCATCCTACATAGGTGAAACTGGAAATTTTTAAAAGAATTCAATAGCACCAGAAACGATGTCAAAAAAGGCAATGCAAGCTGAATGCTTGGCGGATCATCACCTGGCTACTGACCAGTCATCGATTGGGATTCCGCAAGCATAATAGCATCAGAGAAGCGCCTGTCGACACGACTACTTTTAGAATCAGTGCATATTCACCAACTAAAAACACGATTAACCGGTCGCGGGGTAATCTCCCCGAGACATACATGCGCACTCTGCGCCACCGAACCTATAAATAATCGCGACCTTTCACCCCCCTTTCATTGTGATCAAGGGACCAGTAGGGCCCCCAAAACGTCTTTATTTGTTGTTTTGACCAGGCGAGTGCCTGCTTGTATTTCATCAACACCGAACTAACCCTCCTGAATCACCACTTTATAGACATTGAGCAATTCTTGAATTGGTTTATTGTAGAGAGCTGTCTTGTTTATTTCCTTATTTTTTTGCATTTCCGGTCTCATTTGAAATTGGGAGACCAGATAGCTTTTACTACGGGTCATGCACTGGTGACAACAAATATTTGATTTCACTTAAACAATTTTCAGTTCTGTTTTATTGCTCACCAGCCAATGACCTGAAATAATCAGAGGCTCTTAAAATATATGCTGGCATTTCTTTCCTGCACTGTAGTACAACTAATCATGACTTTTATCATATTTTGTTCACAAATTGAAATATTTAGAAAGTATTCAGCTGAATGATAATGTTATTTCAGAAGCATGCGCAATCAACAAGGCCTCAATGACTCTCACCACGTGGTTCACTTGTTTCTGTCACAAACAACCTCATTGCAGCCACAATCCACCCAAGACGGAGGTAACATACCCTCTGGGATGATGAATATTTAAAATGCCTTACGAGTAAGTGCTCAGCACATGAAATTGTGGCATTAAAACAGAAGACCCCTCTGTGGCATCCTTCACTTGGGGCAGCGCTTGATCACACACTTCGAGAAGCTGAAAAATGCTCCATGCGCCGCTCCACCCAGCAGAAACAATGCAGGGACGCAAGTTGGTAGGTGGACCGTGGCATCCTGCGATTGTGAAGATTTTTATTTAGTAGATGCTCTTCTTTTGTACCACTGTTCATTTTCTCCTTTAACAAGCAGCTGAACTCCTGCAGGTTCTACGAATCATACAAGCATAATAAAACGCAGCAATGCAGAACAATTGGCAGGGTTACCTCAATTTTTCTTTTCTAGGAATGAAAACAATGTAGGTAATCTATACACAACTACAATCAAACCTTTCAATTTTTACCTACTTCACTCCTAACAAGCACACATACACGTTAGACATGTGAGCAAGCCTGCTAAATTTATGCCACAAACTTAATCAGGCATCAGAATCGGCAGGGAACGTGATCACCTTTAAATGGCACTTTTTTCGTTCAGAACACGTAAATGGGCGAGAAAGACCCATAACTATGATTTGGTACCCTCATCTGGTATGGTTTTCAGGCAATGCTTACATCTCACTTCAGTACCTTCAGGTGGTGGAGATCTTTGAAAACTCATTGCGGGCAAGTGGGTTGTGTTCAAGCTCTCGTATCTTGCCAGCATATGCTGGATTCCAGCATTCCCAAATCAACGTACGACTCGAATGTGGTGGATGCAAGAAAGAATAAGCACACGCCAAGGGCGTAGCCGGGAAGGGGGGGGGGGAGAGGGGGGGCCAGTGCCCCCCCACCCCTATAATGTTTTATGCCAAGGCTGGGGTGCGGTTTAAGCAGCCTGAAAAACCGCCTGAAGTCACCTGCAGGCACGGAACCTGCAGTTTTAAGGACATTCTTGCTCATATAAAGCTGAAAAACAAGGGCTATGTCAACGTCTGATCCCTTGCGCCCGCTCAGGATGGTGTTGTACCTGTCAATATATACAGCCCGGCTGCATTTCGCGCCGGATACACCGACAAGCGTCGGAGCCTGCCGCGAGCCGATCGAAACAGCCCCACTGTTTCACTGGCGGAACAGCACGGCCTGGGGAATGGCAGAACAGCAGGAAAAGCCTCATATAGGCTTACATGTGGACGGGAGCGTGTCATTCTTGTCTTTACACTGGTACAAAGTATAATCACATGACAGAGCATGTCGCTGTATTTGTTCAGTCAACTATCATCCTTGATATGTTTATTTTTTCTACCGACATCGCATTTCATTGACTTATTGCAGATCCATAATTTCTGCTGCATAAAAAGCATTGCTCTGCCCATCTTGTATTTCCTCCACATCAACAAAACTACACAATTCTCCTTATTGCGGAGCTTTGTTTTTTTGGCACTATTCCACTGTTTCCTTGACCTCCCTCTTGGTTAGGATCAGCATTCTGTATTTGCTTAACCAGAATTTTACTGAAGCCATGTCTGTTTCGATTTAACAGATAGAAATATAATGAAATTTAAGAAACGTGGCAACAAGCTCACATTCAACAGCAGTGCAATAAGGTGTTCCGCTTAGCGCAAGTTTCTACTCACGTTACTAGCACAAAAAATAACAAAAGGCGATTACTTAAGGACGAAGACGCACGTTTGCTAGCTTCACCGCCATAATATACGAATTCGCCGCATGTACAGTCCACTGCGATTCGAAGGTTGTCGCGGGAAAGCTACTCTTTCAAACGAAGCAGAAAGAACACCAGCTTTAGCAATATTCCATGCAAGTTCCGTTATCGTCGGCGTAGATAAAGGGCAACCAAGTCCAAGTCTGTGCTTGATAACAACGAATGTACAGCTTGAAACCCAAAGGGTGGCAAGTCAGTCGTGCGGGCCATTGTTGTATCATGGAACAGCCAACAAGGGAGCGAAGAGTGCGAAATCTCGATTTTCATGGTTCCGAAAACGAAACCGTGGGCTGGTGGCCCGCTTGGCCGCTCGATTGCTGGCGCGATAACCTTCAAATCGTGCTCGACTGTGCTTCATAGCTGACAAGAAAAAGGCCCTTTTCTAAAGGAAAATCTTTTATAAAACACGAGAATCTTGATAGTAAACAACCAGTGTTGGCCTCCACTTCCGCCCGACAAACTTCGGGGACCGCGCGCCACTCACGAGCGCACTCATGATCACGCTCACGAGCGCGGGTCCACCTAACCACCTGCTCTGCGGACGAATGAATCGCCCGTGGTCTGCCCATAGACCAGCGAACGGGAATTTAGGTGATCATCATTATCATCACCATCTAAGCTCCTTAAGGTGGGCTTTACGGTTAGTGTTGAGCATACACAAATCGCATGTTAAAGTCAGTTATTTCAAGCTTCGTTTGCAAAACAACGCGCAAGATGCCTTGCTTACATATTTCCCCGTCCCATCTTTTGGTCGACCCCGGCCCCCCCCCCCCCTACGCGCCTGGCACACGCCCAATCAGGAGTACGTTCAGCATGCACGTCGGTTGTTTAAAAAAAAGGGTGTAATGTAGTGCTCAGAAGACTCAATGCTTGCACGCATCTTGGAGCAGCAACGGCCTTGACAGATGTGTTTGAGTGGTTTTCCTCTCTCATAACATCCACAGTGCTTTCAGGAAAAGCCCCAGGCCTTTCAATTAGCATGTTCCAGTTAAGAATAATGCAGCTGATACTTTACACTTTCAAATCTTTTTCTTTGTGGAAGGATGTTTCTTATTGGCGGTACAGCACTAGCGTGCGTAAATCGCAGCCTTCAGAACCCCAATCAGGCCTCTTTAAATGGTACGGCAGTTACATAACTATTTGAAAAAGCGGACTGCAAGGACTGTCAATTCACATGATAAACATAAAAAAAATAGCTGAAAACAGAACTGGTAAGGCTTTATCGAAGACTAAACTACGAAAGTAATAACATTTTGTGTACCTAAGAAATATGGCTTCACCGTAAACATGACTAACACCAGGAAATTCGTATACATGGTGATTAACTGCTACGCCCACATTATGATTTGGGTGAAACTTGAGTTTTCCGAAATTAACAACAAAGGTGCCATTTAGTGGCTACATGTTAGGTTATGCATGAAACACCAATAATTGTTGTTACGGGGGCGAGAACTTGTACATTCAAGTGATCGAACATTATTCAAGTATGGTAGCCCACTGTGCTACCAAAACTGTGTTTGAAAACTTACGTTCTGGCGGCCAAACACTGTTGACAATGCTTGTGGCTCTTGTCCGGTTGAATGGAGGGACGTGATGTGCTCAGACCGTCCAGAGGTCTAAAACAGGATGACACATGATTACCACACAGGCAAGAATGGAAATTATTGGGTGCACGAATGTTTACAACTCGGGCAACACAACATTCAGCCAAAATCAATGCCCGCGTACAGCGGCACCGTACACATGGTGAGGTGGCTCGCCGCAAACGCAACGAAGCTTGCGAGGCGCGCACATTCGCTCGCAAACGATTCTCCCTCGCCATTCCCAACACGGCACAAACGACAGCGGTGATTAACGAAGCCGTAAACGCTGCGCAGCACAGTTTAGAGGAGTAGCCGCCCGTGTTCTGATAAACTACGCGTAAGACGTGGTTCGCAGTGGTGAACTCTGAAGCTGTTCAATATAGTGCTCCGGAATGGTAACGTTACTGAGTTACTGAGCGCCGCTGCGTTACTGAGCGCCAGTGCGTTCAGCGCTCAATGCAAGCACCACAATGTTCTTTCGCACATCGCCTTTCTAGAGACCAGCCCTCTAGGTTCAACCTAGCCAGTTCAGTTAAACAATTCACACACGCGGGCTCCTGTTAACGAATCCTTAAAGCGGCGATCACAGCTACAAACGACATCCAGTGACAAGAAAGGCGGCAAATGTGACGAGACAGCTTACCTGCCAGGACGTTTAACGACGCAGAAGAGCGAGCGACGTTCAGGGGCAAGCGCCAAACGAAATTAGCCGTCTTCAGGTGCAAAGTTGTTCTCAAATATTTCTTCGCGAAGTCGAACACGACAGCCACAACCGAAAACGACGAGGGACCCAATTAACCCTGATAACTGCGCTTGTTTAACGGCACGACGGTACACCACAGATCACAATCGACGCCAGACGGGTCACGGCGGTCACGGGACGATTCGAGGAGGTAACTGGCCGCGCCGCCGCACGCCGTACTCAGGGTTTCGGCCATTGGCAGCGAGTTGCGTAAACAAATTAAAACGACAACAATAAATAATTGCCTATTTTACTGAATATAACAGTAACTTATTATTTTTTGTGTGTATATAATAAAGAAGCTTATATTTTTTAAGTTTACAAACACAAAACGCGAACTGAGTTTTTTGGCGCTCAATTTGAACGTTAAAAAAAAGCAGCAGATAGTAAGATAACACTCCGCAATGAACTTTGGCAGTGTTCTAGTGTAAGTAATCGTATTATTATTTGGCGTCTGTTTATTTAGCGCCCGATTTCATGCCCCCTCCCTCCCCAACTTTTGTTTTCTTTTGATATCTGCCTTGTTCTCCAACGTTGTTTCTGCAGGAGAAACTAGGTGGTCTGTTTATTGCATTTGTACACAATATTTACGGTTGCTAACACTAAGAATGGAATAAAATTGTGATTGCTAGTACTTAACTCCACTGAGTGACGAGAATGACTGTTGTCAGAGGGGGCTATGATTGTGCTGGTGGGGCAGGAGAGGAACAGGGAACGACGGAAATGATGATACAGATGTCACAGTTCAAGGTTGTGGCTGTGCTCCGTGCGAGGCTGTAGAAAACAAAAAGTGGGAGGGGGAGTTGTTATTCTGTCGATGTCGTAATAAGCAAGGGCTGATATTTTTCCCTGCTTTCAAACGTCGGTGCTGCCGCTGCTTTTTATTGGAATTTGGCAGCTTCTTTTTTTTTTTTGCTTTGAACATTTTTGACGAGGTTGGGTGGATGGTACAGGATGTCTTTTTGAAATTATATTAAATGCATGACCTCAATCAATGATGAGCTGAACACCTTTTCCACACCCTTTCACAACACCCTTCCAAAAAAAAGGGTGGTTGAGGTTGGTCAACACCTTTTTTTCACGCAAAAAGGGTGGAAAGCTACAAAAAAAGGGTGTTGAGATTCAAGAAAAAGGGCGTAAGGGCCTCCCAACACCCTTTTTTCAATTATCGTACGCCCTTTTTGGCCAAAAGGGTGTAAAAAAGTTTAGTGTGTACATCTCTGCCAACTCCAGACGGGATCGGTGCTCACCCCAGCCTTGGCGCATCATGTGTGCCCTGGACTCTATCCGTCGAACATGTGCAGTGTGTGTGGTGTGGTGATCGTGGACTTACCCCACGTGCTATGGGGATGTGATGAACATGAACGCAGGGGACATCCACGGACCATCCCCGAGTGGGTGACTCTAGGACTGATGGCTAAGGACTTCACATCGCAATCCGCGGTAACTCAACTGCTGGCGACGGCTCTGGGTACGCAGCAACGGACCGAGCAGGAGGCCGGTCGCCTCACCGGCGCCCCCGGCACTCCTCGCGCTCCGCTCGCGGGACCTTGAAGACGATCGTCCAGTCCCGTGTCCCTGGACACTAAGGTCAGGGCGGAACCCTGTGAGGTGCTCCCCCTGAAGCCGGGTTACTTATAATAAAGTCTCTCTCTCTCTCTCTCTGAGCATATCATTCATGCACGCTTGGTTTCCCACATCCGAAATGTCTACCCCCTCCCCCACTCCATGATCGGTTTCCGTTCGGGCCTGTCCACGCAGGACATCCTCCTTCAAATCTCCCGCGAAGTCATAATCCCCCAAAACAACTTGGACATGGCGGTTATCCTTGCCTTGGATTTGACCAAGGCCTTTGATAACGTGTCCCACGACGCCATAATGATTCGACTGGAATCCACCAACCCGGGGCTTTGCACGTACAACTATATACGCAGTTTCTTGTTCAACCGAAGTGCCATCCTCCATATCGGTGGAATTACCTCCGATACGGTCTATCTCCCTTCCAAAGGAACGCCTCAAGGAGCGGTACTATCTCCCTTGTTGTTTAATTTGGCCATACTTAACATCCCCCGCCGCCTTGAGCCAATTCCTAGTCTTAAATTCAGCCTCTACGCCGACGACATCACACTGTGGGTCTATGGCGGAAGCGACTCCCATATATAGGAGACCCTACAGGAGGGAGTTCAGACAAGAAGCCACCAAAGCGGGACTCGCTTGCTCCCCCAGTAAGTCCGAACTTCTTCTGCTACAAGCAAAAAGGAAATCTGAAGTATCATCCGACATTAGAGTTCAAATAGAGAACAACCCGATTCCAGAAGTCTCTACCCTTAAAATCCTGGGGATGCTTATCCAAAATAATCGGACTAACACACAATTCCTCCGAAAATTAGAACCGCCGCAGGGGTCTCAAGGAAGAGGAGAGGATCAGGCTGATCCAATCTTTTACTATCAGCAGGATCACGTACTCCCTGCCCTACCTGAACCCGACTGCCACTGAATTAGACAAGGTCAATCGGCTCATCAGAAGGGCATACAAATCTGCTCTCAACCTCCCCCTTAACACACCCACTGCCAGATTCGAAGGCCTTGGTGTGCACAATACGGCAGAGGAGCTTATTGAAGCCCACCTTTCCAATCAGGTCGTCCGCTTGTCTAAAACTCCCACTGGAACCCATATTCTCACTCGGCTAGGTATAGGTCGTATTGACTGCCCTGAGGCTAAAATTCCCCTCCCTTCTGAAACCCAAGCAAAGCTTATCATTAAACCAATACCCCGCAACATGCATCCCATATACCACGCGAGCCGCAGGGAACACAGAGCACGTGCTCTCCAAAAACGACTCCCCGCTCGATCCGACGTGGTCTATGTGGATGCTGCAGAAAATAGACACCGCGCCGCATTCGCCATTGCAGTTATAAACGACCCGGATAATCCCCCTCTAGACTCTCTAACCTTAAAGGGACAGACAACCGATTTTTGTCGAGTATATGTTCGCTATCCCAAATGAAAGGGCATCACTTCAAATACCTTAATCCGAAGCGGTTTTGCTGATAGCGCCCTAGAACTTTTTAAATCTGAATTTTTAGATCTACGAACCGTATGTGTCCCTTCGAAAAATTGTGCTGGCAACCATGGCACCCAGTAGCACGGCAACATACGTTTGTCTGTATGCGAAATGAAAATTGGTATTTAAAAACTTGCGCACAGATAAAGAAATTATGAATTGAGGGCTTTTTTATTCCTTTATGTGCTTTTTAATCACGCACTGCAACTTTTTTTTTTTCCTTATAAGTCAGCCACGGCGCCGACAGCCAAGCCAAGTTCCCGAACCGAAACAGAGCTGTTCGTTAAACGTGATTGAAGTTTTGCGCCGCTTAGCCGCTCTTCCAAATGGCATCGCTGCACAACTTGAGTGAACGCGAAAAAAGGATGCTGGAAATTATGCAACAAAAATTGGACCCGTATGCGATGGGCCCCGAGAAACAGGTATCATCAGACGAAAGCGACAGCGAGCCTGATTTTGACGACGGACCGCCGTCACCAGATCCTGCGCGTCTTCAGAATACCGACTGGTTAGCATATGCAGGCCATAATGTTTTCATAATACATGTATATCACATGCCTGACGTTATCAATTAAACTTCAGGTGCAGCTGGAAGAACTGCGTGGTAATGACGTATGCATACGAGTGCATTTGCTGCCGAGAATTACCGCAAATTTGTACGGAGACGTGCGTGACCTACGATCCGTACTATGCCATACTCTGCCTCGACCCGGTAGTCCTGCGAGTGGCCTACGTCGACGTCCGTCTGAACGGTGAAGACTATGGCGTCGAGGACGAACACAGGTCTGTACAATTTCAGAGTGATCCTGCAACTCAGAGAACAGGCATTCCTACACTGCTTTTGTTTCAGAAAGTACAGGCACACTGCCTACAGGCAGTTCACGAGGTGAATCTGGGGATACCTCGGCGTCGGCATCCGAAAAGTTGTTCCCTCCTGCGCGGTCCATCGAATTAGGGAAACGTTTCCCTCTGAAAACTATCAAGGTTTTCAATACCCGCCGCTAGTGTAGCTCCGTAGAGCAGCTCTGAAGAGCAGTTCCGGCAAGCTCTGTAGAGCAGCCTTTAGCCGTGAATCTTTTCCAGCGCCTCTAAAATAAATGTTCTTGATTGGGGAAAAAAAAACCTTTTCAAATGTGATCTGCTAGCATGGAATATGCCTGAAAATAAGATACTACAGAAACTGAATTCCTACACTAATTGGCAACTGCTCACAATTTTTGAAATCCTAAACTAATGGGCAACTGCTCAGAACTTTCGTCAACATGTTCACAGAAACACCATACGAGACTTTTATTAGAATGAGAAGAGAACGTCTCGGCATACAAAAAACATGAAACAAGGTGCGGAGGCGAGTTTTCCAATGGCCAGTAACAAGAACACAAGATGTTCACACAAACACCATAGGAGACTTTTATTAGAATGAGAAGAGAGCATCTCGGCATTCAAAAAAAAAAAGGAAACAGGGAGCGGAGGAAAATTTTTCAACGGCCAGTAACAAGAACACAAAATCGAGCAGCAACAGCAAACTTTCGGTTCTTGGGTCCACAGAGTCGCATTATTATTCGCTAACAGTGTCCCATAACCACCACATAGGGCGACATTACACTGTTTGAACTTATCAATATGAAATCAAACGGGGCGTAAATAGACCTAGAGAGAAACGTCCATCAGGTTGCCACATAACATTTCCCTCATTTTCATGGCTTAGCACAGGTGCAGTTTTAGCTTTCTGCATTTCAGCTTCCCTTATAGTAGCACAAGCACAAAAATTTTCACCTCAGAGCTTTGGAAGGAAGCAGCCGCACAGCAGGTGAGACGGAATGCGCTGCACAGTGGCCAACAGTGTGGCTGCATGCTGTTTGAGAAATCAATGAAAAAGAAATTATTTGTCTGTCAAACTGACAAGTGTGGCCCAAAATGAATGCGACATAGATGTGTGACATGCGTGCGCTTAAAAATGAATTGCTGCAGTTATCCTCCCTCTGCCCCCCCCCCCTCTCCCCCTTTTTATTTTCCTTGTTCTTCCGGGTTTGACCAGTGTGTATATAGCTGGCGCCCCAATTCAATAAACCTAATGGGTCGATTGTAAGCGCATGTGTTTGTCTTCTCGTTCCATCCCATCTTTTCTGGTGTCACCTTCTTGTGAAGTTATGTATTAACCAGATCAAGCTGCAACTCTTATTAAGGCTCCTTTGAGCATTTGACTGACAAGAGGGGATAAAAGCACACAATACAGCATGGAACACCACATGTGCACTCCTACCAAATGCTATTAAGGCCATTCCCATTTGCAATAAGGAATGAATGTCAAGCAATCTTGCAAGAAACCAAGAAAAAAAAAAACAGGCCACAACATAAACGCGACATGTCAAAATGAAAAGGTCTCAGCATCTGAAAAGCACCACTGATGCCGCTGTGACACATGCATGACCCTTCTTATTGAAAACTATGCTTATCCTTTTTTGTTTGTCGCGTTCAAGCTCAACTCTTTAGTGACGGCTTATAAAGAGGTGCATTTACGTAATAAGAAACTGTCGATGGAAGCACATTTACCGCCTCCTCACGAATATTCTATGCTTTAATGTATGTTTTACCAACATGTGTGAGTATACACAAACCAGACCACAGGCAAGTAGCTTCAAAGCATTTGACTACTTTAGTGTATTTACTGTTCTAATCCTTTCGTGTTCTTTAAAAAAAATAATTAATTTTGGTATGCACTACTAATACAAACAAGTACTGAACCTTTACAAAAAAAAAAAAGCCATTCCACTCTGAAAAAGTGGATGACAAGCGAAGCTGAGGTGACGCAGAATTTTGAACAAAGGCATGAATTCTTAAAGGGACACTGACACAAAAATTTTACATCTTGTTTTTTTTTGTTGCGATAAGTAGCTAGTGACCTACTTATAACCTGTAGAAACCTCATTTGCTTCAGCGTGCGACGGTTGTTTAATTAGAGGCATTTTCAATGGGGTCAGTCGCAGTTTCGGTTTAAACGAGTGCCGCGAAACGATGGATTTTGTGGATTTTGTGTGAACAAAGCTGACCACGTGACCGCCGGAGGGATATCACAGAGCAGAGCCGCCGTAGCACTGTCGAATCCGCATCGACGGCAATTTCTGCGGATGCCCCCACGTACTCATCTCGTGAGGCGCTTAATTAAAAAGCGACCGTGGATGTGACGCAGGCGCTGCGAGTGCAAATGCTACCGCGGCTAAAGAACGACGCGCGACGCTCGAGACGGTGGGTGGCAAGGCGCGCGGTGGGAGCAGCCGGCCGGTCTGCCTACAGGTCCGCCTACAAATGTGTTCGGCTTAGCACTGCGGCGGATATTCGAGTGCCGCTCTCGCAAGCGGTGCAGATGACAATTTTTAATGCAACCCGCCATCGCATCATTAACTCCTTTCTCATGTAAGCCACCATGGTCGGGACTTGGGGACAATTTCGTGCAGCGGTAACAAGCTATCACCCGAGCTACCTGCGCCGGCTTGGGCCACTTCGCGGCCGTGGCCGCCGCCTGCACAGCGACCGTGCGGCTAGCTGAGTGGGCCGTTTCGTGCCTCCGGCGCGTTTTCGCATCCAATGGTAATAAACAGTAATAGAAACAGAGTGTCTGGAATCGCTGTAGAACTTTGGTCGCGGCCAGCTGCCCGATGAGCTGACGAAATCACGGCGCCTCCGCCGCCAACGATCGGGTCGTTCGTTCTCGAGAGCAGAAGCTCCGCCCTCCGGCCCTCCGATTGGAGCGGCGAGCCGGGCGAGCCGGCGAAAAACGCCGGCAGTGCGGAAGCGGCAAACACAAACTCGTGACGTGTTTGGATGTTGTTTATTTACACAATGTCCTCGGGATGTCGATTGCGCGTGGTCCTCTGCTGGCTGCTCGGTTGCGTTTCGCACACTTTAAAATTGATTTTAAATATGTTCTAGGCTGTATTCGCCGCTGATATTTTGCAGATGATGTATATGTGTTCCCACCAATCTATCTCCGAAGTTATCTCTCCTTCAAAATTCTGTGTCAGTGCCCCTTTAACGGACATCATGCTGTGACCAGCCATTCCACAACACCATTCAATCTTGGTAGATGGTCTAAAATTGGGGGGGTAGCTGTATCCGTTCTTGGCGGAGAATTGAAGCGTAGCAACAGGCTAAGCACAACCCGCACACTTAGAAATCTGCAACGTGCCTATCAACCAGGAGTACACACTAAACGCAGCCTCTGCATTACAACAGAAAGGATATGAAATTCAAAATGGGAAATGGTGACCTGCCAAGCGAGAGTAAGTGCAGTGCCAAATGTGAATGTGAATGAATGTGAATGTTTTATTTCAGACAACCGAAAAAAGTTACAGGGGAGATGTTACCGAGTAAACATCGCAATGAACACATAAAAACATCACAGAAGCGGTTGTCTTCGGGGGATGCCGAAAAGGCAAACGAATTACCTGACAAAGCGACATCCCCCGCCCCCCCCCCTCCCCCCTCCCCTCCCCCCCTACACACCACTCAGCAGCAACGTGACAAAGTACAAAATTTTCGAGCTCAGAAAACATAATACAGAAAACATAATACAGAAAACAAACTCCATTTGATACAAAGTTTACATAACACAAGTAAAGGTAGAATTTGTATTACTTAAGAATTGGCATTGCAAGTATAAACAAGATCACAAAGTAGAAATACAGAGCGATAATCAACGGTAATATCACGCTTATCTATATCATAGCTTGTTCACTGTAGCCCCAGCAAATACAGATCAACTTTCTTTTTGAAAGATTGTACAGAAAGAGAAGACTGTATCAATGTAAAAATAACAGGGTGTTCGTTCAAAAAGTCAGGAATTGTGTAGGTTGTCTTTTGCGACCCATAGTTAGTGCGGATTCTTTCTTTGTTGTAGCTCGCATGCCGTAGATTGTATTCGTGGTTCTTCGATACGTATTGTTCCAGGAAGGCATCAGAATTATTTTTGAACTGTTGATAAATGAACAAAGCCATTTTTTTGTTTATGCTGTTTTGAATAGTCAGTATGCTATTCTTGTAGAAGAGTGGGGCAGCGTGGGTTCTGGGTGATTCATTTTCTATCAAGCGTACTACTTTCTTTTGGAGTACTAGAAGATTATCTAAATTTACTTTGCCAGTTGTTCCCCACACAAGCGAGCAATAACTGAGGCGAGAGTGTATTAACGCGAAATACAGCTGCTTTTTCAACCACGTGGGCAGAAGCTGCTTCAGTTTATAGATGACGCCAACAGAGCGTGACACATCGGTTCGAATTCTATTTATATGAGCTGACCAATTTAAATTTTCATTAAACGTCACACCAAGAAATTGGTGTGAAGGGACTTGTTCGATGGTCGTGCCCCGAAATGTGATTGAAATTTGGTGGCTTATACCCTTATTTTTAGGACGAAAAACGACAAACTTAGTTTTATTTGTGTTCAATGAAAGCTGGTTTGCTTCTAGCCATACCGATAATTTTTCAAGCCAGGCATTTGTTAATGTCTGGAGTGGAGCAAGATCACTGCCGGAAAAGAATACGTTCGTGTCGTCGGCGTATAAGATTAAATCTGCTGAGGAAGAAATATGTACGATGTCGTTTATGTATAACAAGAATAAGAGCGGGCCGAGTATGGATCCCTGTGGCACTCCAAAATTCAGTTTTCCTCGTTTGGATCTTGCGTGCTCGATTTCTGTGTATTGAAAACGGTTACATAAGTAGCTTTTTATTAGATCCAAGCAAATCCCTCTAATTCCATACCTACTTAATTTTTGCAGTAAAATGTGGTGCTTTATGGAGTCAAACGCTTTCTTAAAATCAATGAAGACACCTATTGTGTATAGTTTCTGTTCCATGTGGTCAATTATTTTATCTTTAATGTTCAACAGTGCTAACTCAGTTGATTTTCCTTTTTGGAAACCGTACTGTTGCTCTGATATTACGTTGTTTGCCTTACAAAAATTATATATTCTAATATTAATCAACTGTTCTATAACTTTTGACATTAAAGGAAGAACTGAGATTGGTCTATAATTATTCATATCATTTGAATCTCCTTTTTTGAATATAACAGAAACTTTGGCAATTTTAGTTTGTCGGGAAAAACACCTGTACTCATTATCAGGTTGCAAACGTGCGATAGTGGTTGGCAAAGAAAGTGAGCTACTGCCTTTATGGGCTCCACTTTTATTTCATCTTCACCGCAAGCTTTACTATTTTTTAACGCTTTTAATATATTACAGACCTCTGATTCTGAAACGGGAGATAGGTATATAGAATTCTGTATACTCATTTTGATGTATGATTCAGGATCAGTAGCTGCATTGGTGGTGGAAGCTGCACCTGATACCAGGAAGTGCTCATTGAATTTATCAGCAAGCGCAGTTCCTTTGAATATTGTACCATCCATCTGTAGCTCTGAAATTCCTCTGCTTTGGTTTTTCATCGTTAAGCTATTCAGAGTAGTCCAGATTTTTTTAGGGTCGTTAATTACACTAGCAAATTTGTTTTCATAGTATGAACAGCGCGCTTTTTTAATATCGTAGTTTAGCTTATTTCGACTTTTTTTTGAATTCTGTAAAATGATTGGGTTTTTTTGTTTTCACAAATATGCAAATAGCCTGTCACGCTCCCTGATCCTTCTCAGAAGGGTGGCGTCAATCCATGGCTTCCTAGCTTTTTTACATTGCCTTAATTTGTACAAGGGGAAATGCCACATTGTAGACCTCTTTAACTTTACTAATAAACAAGTTGTAGCAATCCGAGGCGTTCTGCATATTGAGCACATCAAGCCAATCTACGTTTTCAATTAATCGGTAAAACACAGCGATTTTGTCGTCATTTATTAATCTGCGCACAACAGGCGCGGCAGTTGTGTCGCGTTTAGGTCGTGCAGAATGAGTTGGAAAAATGATAAAAATCGGCAAGTGGTCACTTATAGCTGAAATTAAGATACCAGCTTCTAGATTATTGGTGGGGCAATTCGTGAAGCACGGATCTAATAGGGTCCGAGATGTGGCGGTAATCCGCGTTGGGGCGTTAATGACGTTTTCGTAGCCGCAGGAAAAGAAAATGTCAAGCAGTTTTTGCTTGCTAGGTTGTGAGGAAAGCAAGTCTATGTTTAGATCGCCAGTAATGACGATTGATTTGTCGCCGAGTTGATTGCAATAGTGTAGCATATCTTCAAGAAATTCCAAAAATGTTTCTATAGCTCCCGACGGAGGCCTGTAGATAACTGCGATCACTGAGCTGGTGGTACTTATTAACAGTGACTCGTAGTCGCAGTTTAGAACTGAATATTTTTGAACTACGCAAAACTTTATATGGTGTCGGACGTATGCTGCCACGCCCCCTCCTTTCTTGCTGCTTCTGCACAGTGACGTGCACCCGTACCCTGGAAATTGCACAACGTCCGAATCCCTCGCAAACCACGTCTCGGAGAAGACGAGTATATCAAAGTTATAGCGTAATGCATTAAGGAACACTTCCACAGAATCCTTTTTGTTGTTGAGGCTCTGCGCATTTAGGTGGAGCAAAGAAGTATGTTTCTTATCGCGCAATGCTTTACTGTGGTTTATGCAGTGCGTGAAAGAATCGCAGTCGTAGTAAGTGTCCGGAGTGGCGTCACTTATCATTGCGAAAGTGTTTAGCCGGGGAAGCATCGAACTGCGTTCGCTTCAAGTTATTATTTTATCCGGTCTAAGTCGTTGACTGTGCTTATCCGGATCACCTTGTCGCGAGGGCCTCTGGAAACAAACAGTCTTCCATTTCGGTGCCAAGTGAACTGATATTCCTTCTCCTTTGCTTTAGTCCTCATTTGCCAGAATAAGGCCTTATTCTGGGCTGTTAGGTTCTCATTGAAAAAGATCTTGCTCTTTGCCTGTTTCAGTTTCTGTTTCTTTTCAAGCCAAGCTTCTTTTGTTACACGGGACGAAAAGCGCACAAGGACTGGGGCAGCCGTAACTGCTCCGCTTTCCTTTGGTTTAGACGGAAGCCGATGTACGGCTTCAATGTCCGTTTCGGAAAGCTCTGGAAGGTCGAGTTCTGTGGCCAATACATTTAGTTTGTCGAGCAGGTTTTCGTCAGTGTGCTGGGGCAACCCATGCAATTCCAAGTTCATCCGTCGGCTATACTGCTCCAAATCATTGACTTGTTTCCTTAGCTGTTCGACCTCCTGTTGTTTGACTTTTTCCTCGAGTCTTTTCATGCGCTTTCGTAAGCCGGATATGTCAGTATGTTGAAGTTTCATCTGAGCAACAACTTCGTCATACTTTTTTGACATTTCCTTCATTCAGCTCTCAATGGCATCAACTGTCGACTTGATAATGTCCAAAGAATCAACCTTCGATTTCATTTCCAGGAGCGTCGAAAGTTTGCGATGAATTTCGGAGAGTTGATTCGTGATGCTTATTTCCGGTTCATCGCTTGATCTGAGAGCCATCGGGCTCAGTGCAGTTTGTTTGCAGGCTTCACATTTCCATGATTTTTTAGTAGCATCAGTTTTCTTTTTGTATGCCTTTTCTTTTACCCCTGAGCACGTTCCAACGTGATAGTGTGATTGACAGTCACTACATGTCAAGTATGCACCATTTGCGAGCTGTTGCTCGCAAGCACGACATTCATCTGACATTATACAAATCACAAAAATGCGCTCAGCAGCAGTGGCATCCGATTTAGCTCGATAAAATTCGTTCAAACTACGGGAACCAACCTGCAACAGCAAAAGGGCGATGCTCAGTTGACTTCGATGGAACCAAGCGGTGCCACTGCTGCTGGGCGTGGTGTCAGGCCGGTCGGCGATGGTGCTGGCTTTTATGGGCGATCCTGGATGTGACGTAGGTGCCCACGTGGTCCCGGCTGTCAATCTTCGCCTCCCTGGCTCCCAGCTACATTTCAGCGTGACATGCAGTCCTGCAACAGCAAAAGGGCGACGCTCAGTTGACTTCGATGGAACCAAGCGGTGCCACTGCTGCTGGGCGTGTGTCAGCAGCAGTGGCAAGCAAATATACAAGCAAATGTACAAACACGCAAAAAATACAAGCAAACATACAAGCAAATGAACAAACACGCACACAATTGCCTCGCACCTCAAACAAACAAATGTAGACACACAGACACCTAGTGCTTCTTTTTGCCAAATCGTTTCAACTTTTGGCCAGCAGGATGAATTGAGGGACAGATATACAGGCCAAAGCTTTTTCGCCTAAGTAGCTGCCCAAAAACTATTTAAAAATGGAACAGGGGGCAGGAAATAGAATGGGACAGCACGCCGTCCAGTCTAATTAATTCCTTTCTGCTCTCATTGCTCAAGTCACAGTCGAGGCACGAGCAAACTCGGTCACACAGATGTCTTGAAACATCTCCACCTGGAATGGGCCATTGTTTCATACCTTCCCCACCAACACGAATATGAGCTTCACAAACACACACCCTGACGAAAATGAAACAATATCTGCAAGTCGTAATGGCGGAAACGTTTTCCGCACCCTAGACCACCTAGATCGCTGCAATCGGTTGCCCTTGGATTAGGGGTCAAAATCCTTAGCAGTAAACATGAAAACATGCAACAATGGGCGTCTCAACCACCGGTGTCTTAGCCTCCTGCTTTGGGTTCGCTGCCAGATGGAAGAGTATCACGGGCCGCACGGGGTAGCTTGCCAAGAAGGTGATATCCTCAGCCTGTAAATCAGCTGCTTTCATGTGTGACCAGACTGCGATGTTCCTTGCAGCACCTCACCCTGCAAAGGGGGCAGAGGTGAAAGTGTACCAAATGTTAACTTTCTTGAATTAACTTTCGCTAAGGTCGTTTTCTTGCTTGAAGTCGGACGGTCGAATAATAGCTTCCGTACAATTTATAGGAGAAGGCAAAAACAAACTGTTTAATTATTGTCTTGGGTTAGTAAAAACTGACAAATGCGTCTGGGCGCCGCCGTTCTTTTTTCACTCACATGCGCTTTCTCGCGATCCGCTCATGTCTCTCACCACACACGCACACTCGCTGACGCTCAACGCTCGACTGGCTGGACACAGTCCGTCTCGCGCCCCGGTGCCAAAAAACTCCTGTGTTTATGACCTACGGAGCGCCGCTCCGTAGGTCATAAACACAGCACACGGGACGGCGAGCAACGAGGCGACCGTGGGAGCACGTTTGCCAGCTCGACGTAAGGGGAAACAGGGGTCCGAAAATATAAACAGAGCACTGACACTAAAATAAAATACACAAGAAAACGACCTTAGCGAAGGTTAATTCAAGAAATTTACCACAATATAACAAGCAGAAACACACGTGCATCAACATTGACTGGTGACAACAGGGTCGGTATTCTGCGTGGTGTTCGTTTCGAAAATATTGCCGCGACTTTATTATTGCGGGCGCAATCCCCGACCAGCTAACGGGGCTGTTGCTTGTTATGGGTATGCGCCCACTGGTGAGCAGAGGAGGAAGAAGTAGTCCGAGTTCGCTTGTTCTAGCTGTGGCATCGCCAGTGCTTGCCGGCACAAGTTCGCCATTTTAATAAACGTCTTTTACTCTCCTTACTGGAGTTCATCGCTACAATATCCATTTTGTGTCCATTTCGTCTGGACGCAGTTGCATTTGTGAGGCCTCTGACCAGTGAGAGTGCTGCATCACATTCGGACGTCTGCATTAGGCAATTAAGGCTCACTCAAAACACACACTTCGAAACGGGCATGAACTGGACAGAACTGAGAATTCTGCCCCTGATGTATGTTACAGAGAGCACAGAATAAACGCAATCATTTTCCTGGCTCTTGATTAAGTGTGTGCCTTGATAAGGAACATATCCAAGCTCTGAAAGTGTCCCTGAGACAATGGAAGGACTCGGAATACTCACATAACAAGCGTCCAAGGTGCTACTTCTTGAACCGCAGCATTCGCTTGGCCTTCAAAACATCTATGTGGAGGCGAGGGCATGCAGCAGACATGGGTGCTGGTTGGGGTGACACCTTCCGCAGCTTCATGAAGCAGTAACTGTGCAGGGCACACTCTTCCATGCTGGCTACAAGCAGTTTTTGGACATATTCTGAAACGTCCAAGCACAGGAACATGATACACAGTTTATGGCTACTATACACCACAAGCAACACCATGGCCAGTATTTTCAAATAGATCGTTAGCAATTGGTTGCTTCTGATTCTAGAACACAAGGAATTGCAGAAAGAAAAATACACCAAATCAGCTTACTGTGTGTTGCTTTGGTCTTTACAGGGCACAGCACTTCCCACCCTTTGCTTGATTTCGGCAACTTCCTGTGAAATTGGAGGTTGCCACTTGCATCCGTGGCCTGGTCTCGGACGACATTCTCGTTGTGGTGGAGGATGGCAAGCTGTGTCCTGCAACAATGATGTGAATGAAAACAGACTGCACGTTGCAGCACAAACTGGGAGAGCAGCTTTACAAAGATAAACTGTTAACACCACTGCACCTGGCACGCATGACACTTGGTGTGTATGCAGCTGACTTGGGAGCAAACTGATTTATCAGAGAGTGGAAGGACTCTAGGCATGACGTCTGTGATGCTGTTGACAGCTGTTCAATGTCCTTCAGCAGCCGTGGGTTGAGGACAATGCTCACCAGCTTTTGGTAGGCAGGTGTCCCTGTGAGAATAAAAGCACACCATTAAAAAGCAATCTCCCTTGGCCAAGCATTGTTAGCACAAGAAGTAAGTAAATGTATTCGCACCGGGATCCAGCCACTCGTGGGGAGGGAGCTCATCATGCAGGCATGTGTGAAAGGGCCCTTCATGCCCATCGTGCACATTTATTATGTGCCTTGTCAGGCCTGCAGGTATGAACATACATTGCACACACGGAACAAAACGGTAAACAAATATGACACCTCTTCTTCAAAAGTAGCGTCACCCGTTTCCCTCAACGAATTCCCTTACAGCTAGCATTGCAGGAACTACTGTGCCTGCATGCTGCACTTAGTAAAAACGGTTTCATAAGTCTTTATGCGAGTTCGAAAATTACAAAAAGTTGCAAAAAGTTAGTTCTGGGTTTTATCAGCATAACTGCAAGTGGGTTACACCATTAGGTGGCCATAATGCTCAATGTATGGTATCTGCTATTTTGTGTAGCTTGCTACTTACTTTTCCAGACGCTCAAACGCATAGTCACGTCGCCTTCTGAGAGTGCAACACAGAAGTAAAGGTGGTTGCAAATGTTCCGGATCCATCCACGCAGGGACGAGCACTCCTTTGTTTTAGAAGCAGCGTCCAGCTTTTTTTGGAGTCCTAATGGTTCAAAGAAAGCGCAAATTAGTTTTGGAAACGTTCCAGAGCAAAAGCTCGTGGACAACCAGACAGGTAAAAGAGAAGACTAGCTAAGCCACAGTCTGTGAAATTGACAAAGGCTCACAGTACGTAATACTAAATAGGTAGGGCAGGCTTTCGCCTTCACCTGCATTTGCACCACCAGGTAAAACATTGCAATGACATCAACACTGAGAAAAAGGGTACCGCCTGTTATGAGGCATACTATTTTATAGTAGTTGGAAAAACGCAGATTTTCGCTTTTCAAAAACTTGGGCTGGAGAATAGTTCCCACATATTAATTTTACATGTTCTTGCTGCCTCAGTGTTTTAACAGTTAGCGAAGCTCCACCAATCGCACTTCAGTGTTCTTAATTGGTGATGTCATCATTCATAATGTGATAAAGTGTATGGAGCAGCAATACCTGTTTTCATGCTTGCGGAATTTTCTGTAATAATAAGCAACTGCTGCTACTGTCAGTGGTATGTTTGTACTCAAGGCATTATAATCGAGTAATACATACACACATCACCTCTCTCCACCACCTTAAACCTTTTGCTGGAACACCTCAAAATATTTAACACATCTTTTATAACTAGACAGCTTGGCTGAGGAATAGGGTATTTTAAATTTAAGAACTGCCATATGAAGGTGAGCGGGTTCAGAAGGGCTGTCCCCATCCCAAAATTTTCATGATGGGTGAAGGGGGGGGAACAAAACGCAAGAACAATATCCAATGGCACAAGCGATGTCAGCTGAGCGAAGACGCCTAGCTTGCTACGTCAGATGAACACAATGACGATGATAAAGTTGCTGATGACGTGCACACGTTTTCAGTTATTGACAAGGTCTGTTCAAGAAATATTTTGTATGTCACCATAAGGATGGACAAAGCCACAAACATCTCCTGTTGTGAATAATTTTACTAATACATTGTTGTTGATTGTAGGGTTAAGTGCCGACGCAACGCAGACGATGAGGCGCCGTAGTGGATGGCTCCGGATTAATTTTGACCACCTGGGGATCTTTATCGTGCGCCGAAATCTCGTACACACGAGCGTTTTTGCTTTTCGCCTCCATCAGAAAAGCGGCCGCCGCGGCCGGGAACCGAAAGTAATTATTGTTTTGTCGTGAGCTACGCACGAACGCAGCAGTGGTTCGCTAATGGGGTCCACGGAACCCAGGGGGTCTGCAAGAACATTTCGGAGGTCTGCGGGCCCTCCCAAACTTCCCCACTCTTTCCCCTCCCCCACCCCCGTTCTTTTCTCCTTTTTGCCAAACCTTGATTGCAACAAAAATATGAGGCTTTCGTTGATGGCTTTTGTGTTTAATTGTTTCAATTTCTTTGCATAGGAGATGTTTTAAGTTGGC
Source organism: Haemaphysalis longicornis (assembly GCA_013339765.2). Classification (NCBI taxonomy): domain Eukaryota; kingdom Metazoa; phylum Arthropoda; class Arachnida; order Ixodida; family Ixodidae; genus Haemaphysalis; species Haemaphysalis longicornis. The sequence continues at coordinate 27,687,887 of CM023458.1, read as the reverse complement.
TTTTTCCACAGCATGCTAGCTATGCGGAAAAAAGCAGACGTACAAAAGGCAGCATAGAGGTGTTCAGGCTACAGTAATCCCTCGTTAACTCGAAGTAGTAAAAACCGGGAAAATTTTCGAGATAAGCGGTATTTCGAGTTAAGCAAAACGCCGAAAATGTTTGCCAAGGTCACTGTAAAAGAAAAGCCAGTGCTGCCAGGAAAAGCTCCACTGCATGAGAGAGCTACCGTATTAAAGGCACAAGAATTCGCAGGAAAAAAAATTCCTTGATTAACCGACTTTTCTCTCCAATGTCAGAGATTTGCACTGCTTTGGGCGGGATATCTTGGTCGATATTCGGAAGCGTCCGTTGCACAGACCACTCACTACTCAGCAAAACTGAACTCAAGATGCGTCGCGCGCAGATCGCGGGGAAAACAAAGAATACCAGCTCGCACATGCAAGGGCTAGGTTGCGTACTGACGGGCGCACGCTGCACACGCCGCCCCACCGCGCATAAGTCGCGCGCAGGTGCGCACACGTGATCACTCCCACAGTTGCTGACAAGGCGGATAGGAAACGGCTGTGTCCGCAGGAATTTCAAATTCACCCTTCACGACCGCGTTCGGCATTATAGTAAGAGCTAAGCGTTCGCACGGAGCCCTCGTTTCCTGTGGGAGTGGACTTTGCCTTCTGCCCTCCAGGTCAAGATTTCGAGATATCCGCTGTCCCCTCCGAAAAAACGTTTCGAGATAAGAGGGGGCAAATACATAGCACCTATGGGAGGTTAATGCACGGCGAAAAAAAGTTTCGACTTAACCGAGATTTCGAAGATATGCGAGTTCGAGTTAACGAGGGTTTACTGTACTTTCAGCAGCAAAGCAAATCGTGGTACAATAAGTAGGGTTCTGCGTTTTCGAATAAATCCGATAAAATCCGAAAAACCTCGCCGGTAAAAATTTTGCGAATTCGGATTTATTGAAAAACTCCGAATTCAGTGAAAACGAGACTACCCTTTATCTTTGGCTGGCATCCTCGAACAACTTTTCCCATTCTATTTTCGTGTTTCCACTTTTGTTCGTTCCACTGACATTGCGCACTGGATTTGCTAGGTCTTCCCATATCTAGTGCGAATGTCTAAAGAGCATTCTCCATGTTTCGCGTGGTCAGTCGGAAGGAGAGTGCTGCGGTGACAGACACTAACATTGGAAAATATGCCTGCATATACTACAACAAGTTGTGAATGGATGTCACCACGAATGTTGCAAATATTGACTCTGCAATAAAAATGTCTCTACTGTTTGATTTCTTTCATTGTTGTACGTGGCACTTCTTAAATAATCCAAAAAAACTCCAAATTCTGTGTACTCTGAAAGGACCCTCCGAAAAACTCCGAATTTGCAAAAATAAATAAACTTTGGAAACGCAGAACCCTAAATATAAGACACACATAAAAGTCATAAAGGTGAGAATTGAATAAGAATAAGGACCACTACAGCTGCTGAGTGTTTCACGTTATGACACGAATCAACAATGTTTTCTGCGGGTTCCCCCATCACTCTTGCTAGTGCAAAAGAAGCCCCCGGCACACTCATGGTTCAGATACACTGCACTAAGTTTAAAGGCCTTGAGTTCTGCTCTTACTGCGATGATCAGCTATCTTGCAATGGCCCTGAAAAAAAAAACCAATCTGATGGTCATTTGAAGTAAGCTCATTGCATTTAAAAGCTTTATATTAATTGAGTCTTTGTATAGTAAGTTTTTCGTTTAGTTTTTCTTTTTTTTGCTTATTTTCCCTTTATGTTCTACTTCTCTCTCCCCCTCCTCTTCCCTGGCTGGATATGATTTTGTATGTACCACTGTGTATAAGCATTCAAGGTCGTGAATGTCTAGGAAGACAAGCATTTGTATATGTCGGTTGCAATGGTTGGAATTGCTGGTTGAGTGCTTGAGTGCGAGGCCTGCAGAAAAAGGAGCCGGATGAAATAGTATTGGTCAACCAACCCTTCGCGACATGCCAGCTATCAAGCTCGTGCTCCACTTCAGGCTCATGGTCCCGCAGTTGCTTCCTGATGCTGGGGTGCCTGTCAGTTGTGATGGCAGCAATCTTGAGGTCAGCCCTCCGCAGGTCATCAAGTCCCTTAACAAAACCTGCCTTCTCCATCTGGGAGCTGCTCTTCACATCTGGTGACTGCACCACAGAACACACACAAAAAAAAAACGCCACCTTAGCGCACTGTTTGTGCTGCCTTCCACGGTGCAGGCAGGCTCATGAAAGAAAAAACAAAGCTCATTCTTGCCTCTCCAACTTGCACCTGAATGGAATGGACCACCTTTGATGTTTCGGCATCCACAAAGTTGTATGTGAGGTATTTCGCCGAGTGACCAGGGGAATCGCACCTTCCATCCCCAAGCAGGCGAAGCTCCTGGCCTTTTAGGGTGACAAAAAGGTCTGCCTGTTCAGCCTTCCAGGCCTGTAAAATGACAAATCCCATACAATTCCAGTTCTTTAAAGGCACCTCTCTGTGTCTTACCTTCTTTATGGCTGGTACAAGACAGCCCTTTTGGTAAACCATATAGCATGTCTTAGATGGCACACTAATGTTTACCGACGCCAGCAGGCGCAGCACCTTGGTGGGACTTGCCCCACCGAACATTATTGCCGCACACAGCAGAATGTTGCCAGCAGCCATTCCATTCACCAATGGCTGGCTGTACCACACTTTGTAGTGGTCACCGCATTCAGCGGTGATTTTCAAAAGTGTGCCCTGGACATACGTAGTGACCTTGCACCGTTGACTGCACTCCGCACACCTCTCAAACAACTTGAGCAGAGCACTCTCGAAGACGATAAATTTCCGCTCAGCATGGTGGGCAGCTCAGTGGTGTCCCTGCAAAAAGCACATTGAGTTATAATAGGGGCATGCTGCACAGTCTAGGCACTTAACATACTCCTGCATGCTGTTGTCAGGTGATGGCCTGAAGCTCGTGTCCTCGCGGTCCTCTGCAGCACTTTCGCAAAAAGAGGCAGATGATGTCGACACATCCAGCTGCTTGTACCTTTTGTGTGCTGGCGTTGAGGCAATTAAGGGTGCAAAGTCGGGGGGAAGGGGCTCAGCTTTGCTGCCATGGCAAGTGCATTTGCAGCATTTCCGTTGCTCGATACTGCTGTCGGTCTGCACGGCAATGCTCCTACGGTCGACCTGAAGCAGCCGATTAGCCTGTGTACCTAGAGGAACCAAAGCATGCATTTGAGTTTCCAATCTTGGCAACATTTGTTGTTTTTTTTTTGTATCTTCAACTCTCTTTGCAATGCTGTTTTTTTTTTTGGAATTGTGATTTTGGGAGTTGTAGTAGTTCATTAATTTTTGGGTGACCCGACTAATCGCGCTAGGCCTCGATGCATGTCAGTGCAAACGTACAGTTGGCAAAACGCTTGTCTATAACGGGCGAGCGGTGTGCTCCGGACTGCGCGGGAGACATCTAGTGATAACGCCTGGTTTGAGACCGGTAGAATGTGAGCATGCGCGACCCGCATCAGCGTGATGGCTATTTCCCTCCTCGCTGTGCCCGCCGCCTTGGCTTCCGTACCCTCTTTTGCCGTGAGAAGCGCTGCCTGCGCTTCCGGGCCGGGAAACAAAAGTGGAGACTACCGATTGTTAGTACAGCGTTGGCTGCGTTTATTACGTGCGACACCGCTTAATTTTCTCAGCGCACTACGGAATTTAGACAGGAGTTGTTTTTTCTCTGTATACGAGAAAACTAACAACAATTGCCAAAAACGCATCGCAGCCGGCGTTCTGGAGTGACTAGGATATCAGTCCGTGATCGCTTGCACAGTGCATTAATTATTGGGGCGTTAGCCCGTCAGTAGTGACGTGGAAAGCCAAGCTCAGACACCGGATTGTGGTGCATGCCGTACTCATGCAGCGCATTGGCGGAACGATGACGCAGTGAACAGCTGTCCGCCAAAGCTAATGCAGAAGAGCACGGTAGCGTGAGTGATCTCCCCTTTCGTTCCCCGGCCCGGCAGCGCAGGCATGCAGCGCTTCTCACGGCGAAAGAAGGTGTGGAAGCTAAAGCGACGGGCACAGCGAGGAGGTACACAGCCATCACGCTGATACGGGCCGCGCATGCTCACATTCTACCTATCTCAAACCAGGCGTTATCACTAGGTGTCTCCCATGCAGTCCGGAGCACGCTGCTTGAGTGTTATAGACAAGCCTTTTGCCGACTGTACAAATTCATGTGTACTGCCTATGGCTCTGGCACACAAGATAAGAGCAAGACATTGCTTTAGCCACAACTTTATCTTGATTCGCAAGGTGAAATCTACAAGTTCAGCATAAAAAAATTGGCTTCAATCCACGCGGTGAAGGTCCGGCATGTGAGCTTAGTGATTCCCATTTATACCAATTTAAACTAGTTAGTTTAGTAAGTTTGAGAATTGTGAGAAAGCTGAGGGAACTTTTATAACCGCCATTTATCAGAACCAGTTCCTACTTTCACCTGTTGTAACACACAACCGCATTGGTATTCACCAATTTAGAAAACAGAGTCCCATTCGGGGCAAGCAGTGTGCAAAAGTAGCGTTTCTCTACCGCTCTGCAAACCAATCCGTAACGTATGTTTGCCACACAACCACTTGATTCCGTCGGGTGCGGGTTACCCTGGAGGTGCTGTCAAACAAGTTAAGCCGTGTAATGGACACAAAGCTCCACCAAAACAGGCCCACAACAACCGTTGCTAAAGCAGACGACAAAGTCGACGCCGCCACTGCCGGCAAGCAGGCACTTCCGAGCAGGGAATGCTGGGTAAATTCACTGCGCCATCTCTAGTATGCTTCATGAGTGAACCCCCCCCCCCCCTTTTCCCAGCCGCCTTCGCCGTGTTGGGAGTTTGTTGTCCCGCACGCCACAAAAGAACATTGGCTGGTAGAGCTAGCAAGCTTTGCTTTAAAAGGCACCACATCACACCAGCATTGCATGTAAACCACAGGGAAACATTTCATGCAGACATTTCAGCTTTTAGTTCTTTACCTCTAGATGTGTACTGAGCACTGCTTCCGACAGGGCATTTTGAACGCCGTAGATGTGGTCACCACATGACTCTGCCTGAAAGAAATAAAAAGGCGCGAATGTATAATAAGTGCATCACCTGGGCATGTGATACCTTAGAGTCCCCACTCTCGCGGTCCACACCACACTGCCACCTGTGCCAGCACAAAAGAGCCATTTTATTATTCGACCACTGACCTTTAACCAGTTCAGAGGTGTGTGCAGAGCCACTGAAGCTGTCACCGACGGCCAGGCATCTAGCAACGTCGTCCAGCTCCACGACGCTACCATCAGCTGAACTGTTGGAAAGCCCTGGCCTATCCAGACAATATATGAAGCCAGTCATCAAACCCATGGTAAAAATGAGTGTAAGCAAACCTGAAACAACTTCCCGAGAGCTCTAAGACACAGCAGACACTTGTCCCCCCCGTGCCACACAACACACAAACCTCTACCACGAGAGCACGAAAACCATTTACGCGCGTCTACAAACAAACATTCCCTCATCCTATCTGCCTCCACCTTTTTAAACATTATATAATTAGCTGCTTTTGCAGAGAACCCGCAAGCTACCCCATTAACAAAACTTGTTGGGGGGCTAGTTGGTTGATGAGTCTAAATATGTTTACCGCAAAAACCAAAGACGGTGCCCAAGAAAGGAGGACAGGACAAGCGCTAACTGTAACTTAATGGCCGCGAGCCAGGCGAGTCAAAGGCCTGGCTCGCAGGTTCCTTATATTTAAGATTCATGAACCAAACTATATTTAAGAATCATAAAACCAAACTCGTCCCCCACAAGTTTTGTTAAATTAGCCGTTCACTTCTGAGGGCTCCTTTGTATCGTTCCCTGCTGCTCTTGCCTGCTGCCCTGTTGCCTCAACGTGCCAGGCAAGGGTTATCGCCTTCAATCTCCAAAAAGGACTTATACCAGCTGACATGAGTGCTCTTTTCAGGTTACTCTGGAACCGCGTTTAGGCCTCCTCAAACAGATGTGCAAACATTTGAAGTCGGAACTATGGCTGACAAGTTCATCGATTCAAAGACCGGGTTACGAGTTTTGTGCTATGCCTTTTACCCTGCTGGCTTGCGGCAATTAAGTTACGGTTAGCGCCTGTCCTGTCTCCTTTCTGGTGTACCGTCTTTGGTTTTTGCGCTAAACATATTTAAGAAAAGCTACACCATGTTGTAGGCACATGTGACAATCATCACCATGGATTCCCCCCAACCTACAACTTCCTACTACCTATCTTTCGGAGAGTGCCTTGGTGAACACCGGCCTGGATACGAGCTTCGGCTGGCCTAGAGGGCTGTCAATGCCTCCCACACTCAAGCATCTTGGACTGTGGCTGCCTCTGGCAAGCTCTAATACAAGCTACCTCCTGGAATCATTTATTCTGTCTCTCCTCTCTCCTCTCCTCCTCATGCATATTTTGCAGCCAAACACATGCATCTCAAACCACCAGCCTTTGTGAGGATTGTAGCATAAACAGAGCAAAATTTATAATGACGGTAATAATAATGATACCAATCACTCAATCTTCAATTATTAATCAATTATTATTCACTTATTAATTATTAACGAAGTAAACAAATAGCTAAAGTGACGGAACAAAACTTTGATACGGTGGGTTATGAAGGTTGGCTCTCTGTGTTAGTACAGAATAGCAGAACTCCTGTACATCTCATGCTACCTACCAGTTTAGAAGCTGTCTGCACAGTTGCTAAGGCTGGAACTGATGACGAAATTGGCTACCGACGTCGTCACCCACACGTCGTCGTCTGTCGTCTCCAGAACGGTGCCATCGCCTACGCTGCTGGGTAGCTCCTGCACATCCAGGAAAGTTATGAACCTTTATGAAATGAAGTGAACGTATGAAGTGATCCCTTATCTGCAAGTTATCAGGTGCTGCAGAAAAGCCATTAAAAATAAATGAAACCAACCGGCACATGTAATTCGCTTTGCATAGTTTAAAATTTTCGGTGCCACAAAGACTGTTGTTGCGGCTACACGAGTAAGCGTGTTTTTTTTTTTTTAGTGCGCCGCTCGTGCTTCGACCCTGTGCGCGATTCTGTCTGTCCAGAAGTTGTTTCGGAACGGAGTGCATTGCGCTAGCGAGCACTCCGTCGTGGCACGAGCTGCGCCGGGTAATCGCAAGTTCAACTAAGAAAATTGTGTTTGCATAAGTAAGTGCCACTGGCTTTTCTGCACGGTAGTTTCTATGCTGCGCAAACTTGAATAAAAGCAGTCGTTAGCAAGTGCATTCGCTCGATGTTAAAGAAATGTTAAACATATAATAAAAACAACCTTTTCTTACCTTGTCAAGGGTCCGGAAAAGGCAAACAGACGGCACAGCATCGCCCTTCAGTCTTTTCCTAGTCCGCTCGCTTCTCTCCGGACAGTAGTAGTCCGAGGCGCGAAAATGAGCAGAGCAGACGCGTTCGTAAGGCGACAATTGGTAGCCCAGAGCCGCTTCCCACTGCCTTTTCCTGTTTATGTCGACTGGCAAGATGTGGAACGACACGTCTGAGTTGCGCTTGTAATAATTCGAGCAACTCGTCACTGCACAGCGAGAGGAAGGCATGCTTATGCAACGAAGACGTCAAGAGAAGCAGACAATCAAGCCACCATATTGCGCCAGTGAGCCGTGGCAGCTCACCGAAAGAAAGCGAAAGCAGCGCCGCTTAAAAATTTTTAAAAGAATGTTTAAAAATACAGATACAATTTAAACTTATACAAATGCTCCTGGTAAAAGGTTTTCAATAGTTAATAAGCGTTTCAGCAGTTTAGTAGCGGCAAGGTTTTCAGGTCACGTGACAGGGACACATATAGTAGTGTCAAGTTTCGACGCTGCGGACCGCCACCCGTGGATTTTGGAAAGTTTAGTGCCAAATTAAAATTATTTCCGCTAATTTGTTTCTAACTTGCTTGTGGTTACCGGGCTATATAAAACGCTGGCTTTCATCTGAGCTAGAGAACAAATACTCGACAAAAATCGGTTGTCCGTCCCTTTAACACTTGAGCGGGGCAACTTCAGGTTCAACGGATGAAACATGAGCCTCGGCGGGCAGTGTCACTTCCGCAGTTCAATTTCACAGGCCCGGTGGTGTTGAGGATAGACATCGGGTGAAGTCTTCGCCCTTGCATTCTGCGAAACTCGTTTGAGATAAGTGCAGTATATTGCACAAAAACGAAGGGAAGAGGTCACGTGAGCCAGAAGTCTGATTTCTATGTGCTAACATTCTCTTCGTACTATCATCCTCTGTGCATCCAGCAGCTGTGCCTAGCATGATCCCTGATACAGCACGTTTGTTTAGTTCGTAGTCGCAATTTTGGGCGGAGTGTCAGCGGCAGACGAACGCACGGTAGCCGACGATGCACTTGGAACGCTTTAAGATATTTCCTAGCAACGCGATATCTAGCTTTCGCGGTATTATTTTCCTCTGTAACCTTGACAGAGAGATGCGCATGACAGACACCGTGTTGCGAGATGGGGCACCTGTACCACTCTCGCGTTAAAATCTGACTTATGGCACCAACGTAGTTTCTTTAACATAGTCTCATCTACCCGCCTGGTGACACAATTTGTGGGGTGCAGTGCCACATGTGAAGTACCGGTTCTTCATTGCAGGGAACCTTCTCGATCGTTCTCATGGCCGTTGTGGACAGCCGCTACCTGTTCACGCTCGTCGACGTCGGTGCTCCTGGACGCCTCAGCGACGGGGGAATATTCAAGGACTCCCCCATCGGCCAGCGGTTGAACAAGGGCAAGCTGAACCTGCCCAGAGCACAGCAGCTCCCGGGAACGAGCACCCTGGTCCCCCATGTTTTCATTGGGGACGAGGCATTCCAGCTGAGACCCGACTTCTTGAGGCCGCTGCCGGGCACCCGAAAGCGGCCTGAAGAAGTCATTTACAACTACCGGCTCAGCCGTGCAAGGTGCGGGTTGCACTGTATAGAAGTTTCTCTTCCTCAAACAGGCCACAGACGTAGTCTGATGCTGCTATTTTTGTTCTCTCAGGTGTCATTGTGTGCGTTCTGATGCCACACACACACACAAAAAAGCAAATACCGGTGGCATAATTTTTTTCCCTAGTAACAAGTGTGCATGCATGATTTTTTTCCGTTCGCAGGAGGTGCGTTGAAAACGCATTCGGCATCCTCGCCTCCAGGTGGTCCATCTACGACCGCCGAATCAACTTGGAGCCCGAGAACGCCGAAAACGTGGTGAAGGCCACGTGCGCGCTGCACAACTTTCTGTGCATCTCGACAGGTGCCGCTGCCCACTACTGCCCGCCCGGCTATGCAGACGTGGAAGACACGTTTGGGAACGTTCGGGAGGGAGCGTGGAGAGCAGAGGGAGGTGGAGGGGCAGCGATGTTTCAGCTGCAAGGCACAAAAGCGCGAAAGAGTGCCCAAAGTGCTGTCAGGGTTCGGGCAGAGTTTGTAAATTTTTTTTCAAACGAAGGCCAGGTGTCCTGGCAGTGGAACCTTCCTGGTGTGCATGTGGTGCAGTGAGAGGTACTCTAGTGGGCCGTGTTCAGACCAAGACAGCAATTAAGGTGTGAAGTGCAGAATTTTTTTGGGTTTTTTTTTTTACGTGTCTACTTTAAATCGTAGCTTTATACGTACACTGTCGTGATTGGTGGCAGTACATGCATTGTGAGCTTGTTCAAGGGTGGAACAGGGTGCATGGGTTTGGGAGCAGGCAAAAGTGCCTTTTGTCGCAAGCTTGGGGCAAATGTAACAAATGTTTTGTCGCAATTTTCAGCAAATGTAACACCATTTCACAGCATATGATGCCTGCATAACCTCCCTGTTGGCAGCTGGGCCAGCCCCATCCAAGTTACGCGTTTTCTGTCTAGTATGCAGACATTGTACCGTGCATTATAACTTACCCCGACCCGGGAACACAGTACTGGTACTATATCTGGAGGTTTACACCGTGCGGAGTTATCTACCTTAGCCCCCAGCGAGTGGGCCTCATTTTCACTGTTCAAATGTAAATTCGAAGGGGATCAGATAACAGGCCTTGCTTCGGTTCCCGTAAAAAGCAGTGCCCCGCAAACAATGAACGCATGGTGACATTCCGTTAAACAAGGTGTTTGCTAGCATTTTTTCTGTAGAGCAGCGGTTTCAGTCCGTGCGATGCTGAACATAGTTTTGTCTTTGCTCATCACAGTGGTTGCGAGAGTCAATGAATTTGCGGCGTAGACTACGTACCTTGAGCTTGTTTGAACGCACGATTAATGTTGGGCCATCCCCCAATAGCAAAGCTAACGCCAAAGTTCACACGCGAAAATGAGTAATTACCCCACAGCAAAAGCGAACCGAATAAACAAGCGAGGGCTAAGCGTCCGAGAACATGTTTGTTCATGCCACTACTAAACATTGTGTGCAGCAAAGCCAGGATCGCACAAAAATGGGAGACTTATTCTATCTGCTAGTAACAAGATAAAAAATATTTTAATTTTGTTCATTTTTTATTGCTTATGGTGTCAGGTTATGGCAAGCAGCTGTTGTGTTACGCTGTGCCTGCGTTACTAAACTCAAATGTCCAGTGATTTTTGTGTTCTTTTTCTTATTCGTGTTTTCTCTTGCTTTCCTTTGCCTCGGTGTTTGCGCAACGATTCAACAGTGATTTGTAATGTTTTGTTCCCTGTTGGTCGTGCTACATATTTTGCTGTATTTGAAACTGCGTGGTCAGTATTTTTTGCTTCCTTAAGTGTCATGTCTTATTGTTTTGTATTTTTTCCCTGCACACTGCCATTAGTGTACGCATGGGTGGGTGAATTTGTGTTTGCGTTGTATGCCCCTAAATATGTGGGTGCTGTGGTATTGCTAGTTCATTTTACTGTATAAATGTGAATTTTATGCATGTGCGGTCTGCACTACATTTTGAATGTATACTTTTTACATGACCTGTATATTAAGGGGCGCGGACCCCCGTCAAGCCGCTTTATTGGCTTTTTGTCCACGCTCCTGACATCTGTAAGTGTGTGGATGACAAATAGATGGACACCGGCAGACCAAATTGCGCAAATGTGAAACAGAAATGCAAAGCGAAAGTGGGAGGAGGCACCTAGAGCCTGCTGCCTCATCGCTAAGCGAAAGCCAACTTTCATAGCTACACATAGACTTGATGAAACTGAAACCACAACCGCCTTGAGGCCAAAAACATGATTTTTCAGCCAAGTTTTCAGGCATGGCGCATAATGGCGGTTGTATCTAGCGGTTCAATTCAAGTTCGCCGCCGCAGAACGACACTGATAAACGAGCTTGGCGCAGGATGGTGCAGGTATACATTTGACGCTCAACAGCGCAGCTGTTCACCCCTTATTTTTATTGTGACTGACAACTGAATGTACGAACAAGGCAAAATATAAGTATTTATTGTCAACAATAAAATGTTCCTTCCCATCAACGTGGTGCGTCTGCTGTAATTAAGCCCATATGTTACAGGTAAGTCATCTCAAAATTAAGTGCTACACAGTGCTGGAGCCGGCTGCCTCCTCTAAGAATTTGTTGGCACATCTCAACAGTTCCATTTGCATTCTGTCGCGCAGGTTCTCCGGACACCGCCTAATTTTTGCTGCTATTAGCAGGCCGCAGTACTCCGACTCGTCAGGCTTCGTTGAGATCACCCTCGTTAGCTCCTCAATTTCCGCGTCAAACTGCTGCGGCCTTTTTCGTTTCTTGGAAGAAGCAGTGAGCACTGGCAGAGTGGGGTAAGTTGCCACCACCTCCACGTCGCGTTGTGCTGGCACATCGTCGCACTCCACCCTCACAGTCGCCGTTTCTTGCGCGCCATCTTCGTGGTACATGGCAGCAAAAATCTGCTGCGCCTACGTGGGCTCCTCACTGTGCTCTGCAACGCTGTCCTTTTCTGGCAGCGGCTCCAGGTTTCCCGATGTCCTGAAACAACAACTCCATCTTTTGTTTTTTCATTTCTTCCTTTCGGCATATGAGAGTAGATTCAACGAATGGAAAGGGAATGAGGTATGGAAGGGAGGGAAAGAGGTGTATGAAAATCAGATGAGAGAAAGCAAGAAGAGCGATCGAGTGTAAAGGCATGCAGTTCAGTGCGGAAATTTCATGACGTGTAACAATTGTCCTTCATCCAGTGGTTGTGGTCATCCCATTTACACAACTGGGGACCAGCCTGTCTTAGCCCATTGTCCCTATCTGGACACATCCACAAAAGACGCTTGGCATCGGTCTGAGCTGGGACAGGTATTCGGTACAAGATTTTTTTTTTCCTTGGGTGAGGGTACCTAAACCTGGGGGCCATACCGGGTGGGAAAAAATCGCTCTCGTACGCCTCAATAGTCGTTTTCTGAGACAAATTGAACTTTTTTTAACTACTCCATTATATAAGCACCATTTGGAATGATCCATTTAACGTGTGAACCTTACAGAAGGCAATCAACATGCCACCTAGGTGTGCAGCAGGTTTTTTCGGAAATACCGTTTTCCTAAACTTACTTCCGGCTGGTGACGGTATCCTTTAGAAACATTAGCCTGTCATAGTATTTCCACTTCGTGTCTTTTTCATCGCTGTCGGGGAATTCGGCCTCTTCAGCTGCCGCGCCGCTCTTCAGGACGGGGTTTCTGATCTTGAAAATTCTCCTGAACGCGTCTTTGAGGTTTTTCCACCGTCTCTTGAGTTTGGGCACTGCGAAAATAAAATGCAAAAATGATCAGCGTGGGAGCAAAGTATATCATCGTAGTATGAGATCGTGTTCGGCGAGCCCGTACATAATTTATAATTTCGCACTCGGGTATGTGCGGCCAATCACATTTATGCCATTATGCCTATCACTTGTAGTTAAAATAAATAAAACAAGCCTTGCGAGATGTGGAATGCACGCGTACGCATCTCGAAGCACGAAAACATAGCGCCATGCACCACAAGGGCGCAGGTTAAACATGACGAAAGGAGTAGGCTAACTTCAATGCAGTGTGGGCGGTAGCCGTGATTAAAACTAGTGTATGCCGTGCAGTTCATTTTTAATGGAAGATATCGGTTGTTCGAGTCCCTTACCTGTTGTTCGGAGCAACAGCGCGATGCGGCACCATTCAACGTCTTTCCTTTGTTGGTTCTTGTAGGTGGGAAGGGCCAGGTTCCATAATATCGGGGTCTTTTCCACTTCTTCAATTAACTTGTCATTGAAAGTTGGCCGTGAGTTTGCCATTATGCACAGCTCTTCACAATCCTACGCTCGCCGCAGCAGACAACAAAAATGCGCGCCGGTAGCGGGCCAGTAGCAAGCGGTGGAAGCGCAAAGGCTCACGGTAACGTCGTCTGCTCCTGCCCGAGCGCTCCTGGCCTTCCGCCCGCCAGCGACTTTCACGAGCGTGTGTACGCGTTGCCTGTCTGTTGTCACCGAAAGAAAACGCTCAACAGCGCGCCTTCAACGGTAACTACGATGGATGCTACCAGGGGCGTCTCAGAAAGGTAACAACTTTGTGACAAAATACGCAACACGCACACGCGCGTGAAAGCCGCCGGCGGACGGTATGCCAGCGCAGCTCTAGAACCGGAAGTCGCGGGAGCAGACGACGTGCCCCGTCAGCCTTTGCGCTTCTCTACCCCTTCCGGGCGACGCGATTTTTTTGTTTTGTTTTTTTGGCAGGCCAAAACCGAGCGATACGCCAAAAGTTAGCGACAGACGATCGCTGCGCCAGCCCGATCTTGCCGCTTGTCGCTGTCGCCGGTGGCATCGCTCGCAAAAAACGCTTCATGTGGTTATGCTGGCGACAAGCGATTTTTATTTCACCATGTTAGAATCACGCGTTGCGACTAAGATTAGCGACGGAGGGTCGCGGCGAAAAACAGATTTTGTCGCTTGTCGCTGTCGCTTGTCGCATCGCTAGCAAAAATCGCTCCATGTGGTTACGCCTTAAAAAAAAACTCCCCCCACCTCCCCGAAGGGGATCGTGCGGAAATGCGAATGCATTGGGTGCACCGATGAGTGCGCTGCGGCAAGCAGTCACGGAGAGAGGCGCGCGCTCCACTGCATTTATATATATTTTTCCGAGCGCAGCAAGCAGAGAGAGGGTACGCGGAGAGGAGAGAGGACCCGCGCAGCACACCCGCCTCGCGCGCGAGCTCTCTCCGCCGAGCTCCGCGATGCGAGCGCCCTCACACGCCGAGCGTGCTCCTCCTCTCCCCTTGCCCTCCGCTACTCCCGCCCGAGCTACTACGTACGTGCTCCGGTTGCTAGGCGCGCCACAGCTGTTGCTAGGCGCACGCCGGCCAACGCACGACAACCCCCGACTAAGAAATGCATTCGCATTTAAAAGGTAATATGACTGTGGGAGCACAATAACCCTACGTATTCTGAGGTAAAAACATTTGGCTGGTCGTGCACATTGACAAAACTATGTCTCGTATTCGAAGGCTTCGATTGTTTCGAATTTTTAATGTCGATAAGACTGTGCCTGTTTTTGCCATAAAATTTGTTGAACCCGTTGTCCTGAGTTTGCTTCAGCTTCCTTGTTATCGTACAGAAAGAGGAGCAAGTTCGCGACCCTGCTCTTGCTTTGCAGAAACCGTTTGACGAATGCAATGATTTCCATGTACTGTCTTCTTTCAAAGCGACAATTTCTGACGCAGCTTACGTCACCACCATTCCTTGGAACTCTTCATATCTCAAAAGACTTGACTTTAAAGGGTGGTCAAGCGATTACCAGCGAACCCAAGCACTGAAGGTTTGATTACGAATTCAGGTATGTATTTCTCGTTAATTTTGATATATTTCTTTAATTTCCGTCTCAGAAGGCAATAGCTATAAAACATTCGACGGATAAATGCTCGCATTGTGTGCCCGCAAACGTGAACTATTTGTGGCATTGCCAAATACACCGGTTCCTTTATTTCCTTGTCACCCTGACAAGGAATGGAACAAAGCTTTGTTCATACGCTTCAATGGTGATATTGATAAGTATTACGGACATTCCTGGTATGATTTTGCTTATTCAAGGGGTAGCAATTTCCTCGAAAAGGAAAATGAAATCGCAATGTTAGGTTTTATAGCGGGCTACGGGTCTACCCATTGACCATGTCAGCAGTATGTTCCGGAATTGCTGCGTCCATGGTGTAGCGTTCCTAGAAATGTTTGCCCGATTGGGGTTTTTAGTGTACATACATACAGACATATATACATACACACATACATACATACGTACGTAAGTACATACATACATACATACATACATACATACATACATACATACATACATACATACATACATACATACATACATACATACATACATACATACATACATACAATGGGCTCGGTGGGGCGGTATACTTGTTCGTGGCAAGTGTTCGTCACGGAAGACCCTTCACCATTTAGAATGTACACGTACGAACAACCGCGTTGGGTTGCTGGCTTCCAGCTCATCTGTTATTTTAGATGGCTTCTGGCGGTGCAATTTCAACTTTCACGATCGGAATTTGCATCGTAAAATGTGCAATAGGAGCGCGGAATATTTATAAGATTGCGTAACAATATAATTTATGGAAAATGAAGCCGTTTCTAATATAATGGATGGGTCCTTTTTTTTAAATGATTTTTGTCATGTACCACAACGTGCATTTTCATAAATGTTTCTTCAGCGCAATTTCTTCTGTATTAAAAGAAAGGTTAGAAGAACGGAGTTCATACACCCGCGTAACTGATGTATCTTAAAATGCCAGCGCCCGAATCCACAGAACCACACTACACTCGATTTGCGTGGTCCGGGTCTAGCCCACACGCTGTGCATGGAACCGAAAATTCGCACAACAGCTCACATTTGTTAAGTTATTTTGCCACTCGCTCGTCGCAACAAAAGTACTTTTTTCCGTTCATTGAGCCTTGTCACTCAAAATGCATCCATCAAATTTTGCTTCTGCGATTAATACATACATACATACGATACATACATACCATACATACATAACATACATACATACATACATACATACATACATACATACATACATTCATATACATACATACATACATACATACATACATACATACATACATACATACATACATACATACATACTACATACATACATACATACATACATCTCCTTTATCTACTAAACATTCGTTTAAACTAGAATTTGTGGACCTCTTTATTTGAGACCGAATATACGAGTAATACTGCTTGTGCTTATGTTTTAGTTATGAAACGGGTTCAACAAGCAACGATTTGATTGCCGCCAGTTATAAAACAAGAAATGCTGCTGATCACTGCTTTATTTCCTATTTATGATGCTTTGTTTACAACCTTCCCGAAACTCTATATTACCAGGGTAAATACTTGAAATCGACCTCAACAACGCGCGATAAGGAGCTCTTTCTTTAGGTCTTAAGAAACGCGAAAAGACGTTTTCCACTTCACGATTGTTTATGACCAGCTTATACCACCACCTTCTCCCTCCTCCTCGCTGCCTGCGAATGAAATTTCTAAACTCTTCATATCAGCCCCAACACTGCGTAATCCCAAAGTAGAAAAACACTCGTAGGGTAGCAACCAGAAAATCTCACAAACCAGAAAGATCTGACAAATGTTGGCAATCTTAGCATAGTCCTGCGCGAAGGTCTAACACCAATTATAAAATCCCGCGTTTGTTCCTGCAAGCTCTGTATATCTAATATTTGCCCAGATTTTTGCTTTAGCTAACGGAATGAGATAGGGGAGTTCCGCGCAGCCGTTTTTACATTCAAGGCGAGTAAACTTGCGAAGACCAGTGGTGAACTTAAACAACTCTTCTCTTTGCTCCACTTACACTTTCTTGTCCTTACTTTTTTTTGCACTAGCTCCCTCGGCCACAGCAGGATTACCACTCTCTCACGGGGACTTTAAACCCTGACAAGTTTAAAGCCTGCGTCGTTCCTCTTCGGAAGCGGAATGCCGGACACATCGTAATTCGCCTTGAGTGCTTCTAGGCGGAAACCTCCCGTGGGAGGCAAGCAGCAGGCAGCGTCCATTGCCAAGATTGGAAGGGTTGCAGTGAAAACCCAGATTGCATAACCAGGGTTTTTTTTTTCTCTTTTCGATTTTTGTCACAGGGAATGGTTATGGTACAGAAATAGGATAGATATAAACAGCTGTAGAACACTTTGGAGCTCTGGTAGCATGCAATATCGGCCCTCGTGCTTGACGCTACTTAACTGATGTGGGGCTGAACTCGTCTATTTGCAACTTTATTGATAAAAGACTTCCGCTGTGTGCGCATGAATTTGCTAAAACGAGCAACGCAAGAAATCCAGTCGAGCTCAGTTTCGCCAAGTTAAAATTGCATGTCACTAAAGCGAACAGGGAGTGTGGGCGGGAGCAAACAGGCCTTTAACAGCGAAGCCGTTGAACAAATCATTTGCGTATGGTGTCCGCAGTTAAAAATACCAAGAAAACCGCTGAGCGCTCTTGCACGCGCTACTCGAGTGCCACGTTCGTCAAGCTACGCATACCCACTTAGAGAGATTGGACAATAGTGCCCCCCCCCCCCAAAAAAAAAGAAACTCCAGCCTTCGCCGAGTGCCTGGAGCACACGTTCTTCAAGCCAAACATACCCACATAGGGGGAGTAGCTAACATTGACCACAAAAAACTCCAGCGTTCGCCGTATCATGGCAACACTTGCTCAGAACGAGAAGACATGTCATATGGTACGCCCCTCGTTCGTTCATCCCCGTGTCGTCGTGTGCATGCGCTCTGTACCGTACAAGAGCCGCGACTTTAATGTAGAAGCTGCCGTGGCCGATCATTGTCTCCACATAGCACGGCCACGGATAGTTCGCACGGCCCAGGAAGACGCCGCACCTCGAGAGGCTCGGCATGCAAAGCATCTGCTACAGACGATAAGGCGCGCTTGCGGAGTGGCATACGAAAACGTCGACCAAAACAACGACCTCACTCTGGCCTTGCTTCGATATAAAGGTCGTTGAAAGGTCATGTCACCGCTGTCAACCGCGACATCACAACAATACTGAAACTCAAATTTTTGTTAGTCAACGATCACCTACAACAGCGTGAACATTCAAGTCTTGCGTGTGAGTGCAATCTTCTCCGAATATTTGTTCAACTTGCTTAAGGTTCAATATTGGGAAAATATTGGGAGTTGTTTTCTGTTGATCACTGCTGTTTTCCTGCGCCAACAAATTAGCGTAAACTTGCGCAATATTATTTGCGGCATGCCATCATCATCAGCGAGAAAGAGCTTCATCTTCCCGGCCCCTATATTTGAGAAACAGACAAACGACCAAAACCCTGCCTCATCGGCCTAATTGAGCCCCACGGGGTAGATAAAGAGATATATTTAACCTCCAATTGCTGGTGCCTCTTTTGTAATCAGGTCCCCGAAGCGCTCAGGTAAACAATCAAAAATTATGTTTTGCGTCCAAAAATGAAGGTTGTGTGAGGAATTTAGACAATGCCAATGTTTCTGTCCTGTTCCTATTGTGCGACATTGCCTAAGCTGCCTCAGGGTAGGGTAAACAAGCTTCACGACGCGCCTTGCTACGCCGATTATCGACTGCCCCAATTTGCTTGAATCTCGGCGAAACATCTGCAAAGCAATATTTATACATTTAAACCTGGATGTAACCAACCTCTATGTAAGAAATTCCTCGATTTAACAAAATTTGTAAATTCCCCGTTTCCAGCCCCATTGAAACGCATGTTTTTGCGAAATCTATGTAATGAAGGCGTTGCGATGCTTAACCTGGACGTAACAAATTCGCTACAGTAATGAGGCCTTTCTTTTTTGCACATTTTCTGAAAAATAGGCAGAATAAATGTACTAATTTAGCGAATTTTGCTCACACAGAAAACTACCGCTTGTTTTCACGTTTGAGGGCGCAGTCGGGTTTCGGTTATGTGCTAGGCCTGCCAGTAGGTGGGTAGCCGCGCGTCCCCACTGCTATCTGTGGCGTCGGTTCATCGATGATGCTCTCTGCTGCCAGTTGTCTTTTAAACACAAGCTCCCAATTTTAAATGCCGCCTCCGCCAGCGAGAAAAAAGAATGCCGCCGTCCGGTACAGTATCCAAGATGGCACCCTCTGAATAATTGAGAGTGCGGAAAGGAGGACCACGTTCGCGAATGGGCGCTCTTTTAGCATACGTTTGGTCCTCAAAACGCGTAAAATCACCAAGAAGTGTCACAAGGCGAAAGTGACACTTAAGTTACGTTTTTAGATGCGAGCAGTTCATGGTCGGGGCTATGTCCTCACTTGTTGTAGCGGCGTCCACACCCCCCACTGCGCATGCTCGGCTTGCTGAACGCCCGGTGGTGTCTTACCCTTTAATGGCTCCTGGAGCGGCAGTGGCTTGCCGGTGTCTTCTTGGCCGGGACGAGACGAGCACGCTTACCCTTTAAGGGCTCATGGAGCGACAGTGTTGCCGGTGTCTTCCTGGGCCGGCACGAGAACCAGCACGCTTCACGCGCCTTCGATGTGTCCTCGTCGTCTGCAGCGGTGTGCGTCGGCGAGTCTCGGCGGGCCGTGATTACAAACAGCCCACATCCATCCGGGGAACGTGCATCGACCTCACCTTGAGCAACTTTAGGGTTCATCCACTACAACAGCCCTTGACTTTACATTTCACAGACCATAAAACCGGTCATATTAAGCGGAACGCCAACCACAGCTCGACGTCACCTACGTTGAACATGATGATGATAATGCTTAAATAAAGACAACTCCTACCATGGGCAACGTCTGTCTCTCTCTTTAATGCCTCTCCACTCTAACAACCCCCACCCCACTCCAATGAAATACACCATCTCCTGTAAGGGAACCCTGAGTAGTATGCGAAACAGCCATGGGGTCAACGCAATTTCCCATTTCGTAGTTCCGGTAAGTAAAAAGTGTGGTAGTTACCATGGAAACCAAACGGTAAATATAACGGTAGCTTCGTACCTCAACCTCACGGAAACGATGAACTGAAAACTAATGGACACTTGTTTCGACCCCATGCCTGCTTCGCATACTACTCAGGATTCCCCTACGGGAAGATGGTGTAATTTTTTTAATACGTTGGTGAGTGACCTTGCTTCTTTGAACGCTGTCAAGTCCCTCAGCTCGTGCGAAAGCAGCAGCCGCAAATTACGCTTTATTTCGCCGTGAAATAAATTCTTGAAGGGTGAGTTCACCGTCACTGTGTCTAGCATTTTGGTTTCGTTTATGCTTCATTCACGCGAGCCATCAACCGAAACGTGCCTGTAACGAAAACGTGCACGTGACAACAAATTGCGAATTTTTGCAAAATTCGTTATATCCAGGCTAACTGTAATTCTTTTGCTTGATGATACCACTACAGGTATGTAATTGCTACATTTCGTATATATATAGCCGCTATAAATGCTTGGTCAGCAAAACGAAATGCTCTAATCAAGAACCAGGTATAAAAGTTAGTGTTTATCCCCAGGTTAGTACATTTTCCGCGGAAACTTGACGTATTCATCTACCAATTCCAATAATTTATTACAGGTCTTGGCTGTCGGAAGTCATTGGTTCGGATCCCATCATCGGACAACCACAGGCAAAAATAGAGACAAACGGCTGTCAGCCAGGCGCCCGGCTTTCATAGTGGTACCCGCTACAGAAAATTTCCACTATCTGCTCTCCGTCCTTCCAGGCAAATTTTGAACAACTCGGCATCCAAAAGTGGATGCCCCAAAACCACCAGACAGCCACATTTGTTGCATTGCAATATTTAGCCGCCCCGTTTCACCCTAGCCGAGATGGGTCAGCTTCTTTTAAGTCCCAGATGGGTCAGCTTCTTTTATTGCGCTTCAGCTGAAGCCCCTTCTGATGTAGAGCTCGACAGTTAATGCCCAATTTCATTCTTTGTATTATATTTTGGCTTACGCTGCCCTCTCGAGCAGTATTCTGACAGTTTTGTCTACCTTCAAAGAAGTACAGGAAGGTAATTGTAAACGTTCACGCAGCTTTCAGTATTGTAGTAGACCTTCTTCGTTTCTTCCTCTCCCTTTCCTCTTCCTCTTACTCCCTTCCTCCCTCCCTGTCTCCCACAATCCGTCTGTCTGTCTGTCTGTCTGTCTGTCTGTCTGTCTGTCTGTCTGTCTGTCTGTCTGTCTGGCTGTCTGTCTGTCTGTCTGTCTGTCTGTCTGAGCATTTTGCGATCGGTGCACCCATCAATCCGTCATTTTCAGGCAACATTACAATATGACCGCGATTATCAGCACAAAAAAAGACCCTATTGTTTAGTTTTAGGGACTGTTCATCGGTATGCAGGCGCTGCTCTCGCTTCCGTGATTTATGCGCGTAAAATACGGTATAACCCCGAGGTAAATGCCATTTCAAGACAAAACACTGTTTTTTTCGGACCCGTGCTATGCCATTTTTTCAGACATAATTACCTGGAGCTAAAGGAAACTATGAAAAGAACAAGCCCAAAGTTCGGGTGAATACTTCCTCTCGAAATTGAGCACTTGTGGCAGAGCTTCATCCCTTAGGCTAACTGTATTGTTGCATGGAGGTACTGACATACTAATGTGGCAGGCGTTTCAGGAGAGTGAAATTAATCATAGGGCGTAGTGGCACTTATAGTGGCCCAAAGTACCGGCGTTAAAAGAAGCAGCGCTAATTGAGCTCCCTTTCTTTCAGTTATGTGGGCATTCGCTTAAAGTAGAGAGCAGTGTTCGTGAGGTTTTGTTTCTTTTGCAGAAGGGGCACTAGCTCTTGTAATCCTGAAACCTTTGTATCTTAAGCGCTCAGCCATAAGTGTAGAAGCAACGGAATAGCTTGTTTTATTTCTAGAATGTTCCGTATGCTCTTCAATAATATTCCTTAAGTTGGTATGCGTTTTCTCTAATTTCCGTAAAGGCCATCAGGGCCGCTTTCAACAGCGGTCGCTAAAAGTTTCAACAGCGGTCGCTATGTTTCCCTCTTGGTCGCTCCAAAGCATAGTATTTTCAAAAAAGGCGTAAATTTCCTTTTCAAGTAGCATCCAAAGTCGGAGACATTACCGTTTCCGGCCCCGAAGCCATTGTTCTCTTTGAGTTGTCATGTTTTGGTGAAACCGCACACCCAGTACCCATCTTTACCTTCCTTCACTATGTGACACCTGGATTGAAACTGTCACGAACCAAATCACCGGGAAAGCTGGGGAATAAAAGATCCTAGGCGGAGATTATCAAATTTGGCACCGGGTGAACGGGGGTGGATAGGGAAGGAGTGTAAGACGCAGTGTCTCTTCCCTTGAAAATCAAAAAGAGGAGGAGGAAGACGCGCCGGCATTCGTCATCACCCTTTGTTCCCACCACCCAGAAACCCTACCACCATGTGGGGGGTAGGCATATGTCTTACGTACGTCAGCCATCCCAGCTTACTTCTCATCTGAAAAGAGCCGCGCTGTTTTCAGCTCCGCGCTCCGATGCCACCATTCTTGGTCGCTTTTTGCGTGCGCATGGCTGCGTAATGTAGACCTTACCGCGAACCCCCTTTTTTCGTACCTAGTTTATTACCTTTCTTTCTTTCGTTATTATTTACGCATAAAGAATAAACAGCGACACCCCGGTTAAAAACGCTAGCTTGCGGAGACACGTTTATAAGCCTTCTCGTTTCTTCAGATCCTACGCCTGCCCACCTTGGGCGTGAATTCTTTACATCCTGCAGTTTGAGGCCTTACGCCCGCTGTGATAAGTAGAGCTATATTTATGTCACCGAGAAAGGATGCCTTTCAATGCAGGCTCCCCCTTTCTCTTGTGATATCCTTTGCTTTCGATTATTATTCCCCTTTTCAACTTTTCCGGAAGGAAAAAAAGAGCTAAAGTACGTATTCTTTTCTGGCTGATGGGTTTGTTCTGTCAACCCACGACAGTTCACGAGAGTACGTTGCGCTTTTTGGAATGGGCCTTAGCCGGTAAACAAACCATCGTAACCCTTTTACGGTGTTTTGTTTTTCTGTAGTGCTGTTTCGAGCTTTATTTCCCCCGTTCCCTCTCGAGGCTAGAACTGGTTTTATTTTTCATATTTCACGTTTTAGAGCGGTGTAAACCTGGAAAGGATGCAAAGCTTGGCTCAAGAGCATAGAATATCACGCAGTGCACCTCCGGTTATCTTCTCTTTGCACCTGCGCCTTCACATCGGTACAAGTACAGACAAAAAACTTGGGAGCGGCTTCGGTGGGAATTCACAGCTTCTCTTAAGTTATCCCTAAGACGATTAGGAGGCGATAGGCAGATTGGCGATGCATTTAAGACGCAAACACGGCTTATTTTGTTTCGCGTTCTTTTTTTATTTTTCAACATTAAAGTAAACCGCCTACATATGCTTCTTCCTCTTTCAGTGTGACCGCTTTAGTGGTAACGCGTATGTTGCCGTCCACACCAATTTGCTTTGTCATTCACATTTTTCAACTCAGACAGCTGCGGTGCTTGTATATTCGCTGGTTCGGCTGACGTCTTCCGCTGGCCTAATGTGCGGTGTGCTAGCCTGTACAGCCACGTCTAGCTAGCGCCGAGATTAATAAGGTTGGCTATGGAACGTTTCGGGCTGTGGAAGGCTTTGCTCCTCCCGAAGGAGAATCATTTTTGTACAATAGCGACTAGTCTTGCCAAGAGTACGGGGAACGTTGACCGAACGAGAAGACATATAAGGCGTTTGCCTTAATCAAGCTGTAACTAGAAACGTGCGTCTGTTTGTTCGAATGCGATTTGCACGGTGCCCTGTATTGCAAGGAACAAATCTCAGTGTATAATTCGCCTGCTCTGCTCCAGAAATATTTTTGCGGCGCACACTGTCGGACAGCGTCGGAGCAGGCTATAGGAATGTATGATTTTTAATAATGCAAACGCGTCACTGTTTTCAAATATAAAAAGCCGCAAAAGAACACAACAGGAAGAGGACCATGAAAAGACAGCGCGGAATTGTCCTCCCCGTATTTCGTCTTTGACCGCTGTTTTACCTTACAAAACTTACCAACTCGTCCAAGCGTCCATTTGGACGATGTTATTGTTTTCCGCAGACATGGGGTGGCACGGGACAAACAAACACGGTAACCAAACACAGCAAAAGATTCCCAAATGGAATCGAAGGTTGCCAACAATTTAAAAGTTGACGCGTCGCCTCCCGCGGCTTGTAAGTTAAAGTGCCAAAGAAAAGTAACTATTCTGTATAACCAACATGTTGCGCTGCACTCACAGTACTACTGTGAGCCTCTTTTTTCTCCTTTGATTTAGTGGTAATTGTTTAAAAAGCAAAAAGGAAGAACCAGGAGCGATAAACAAAGAGTTGTAGTTTTACTGTCACAGAAAAGCGTTCAGCAAAGTGCTGAGGTTTCTGTTTCGGCTGGAGAGAGGCTGGATGTAGTATGACTTCAACGTTCTCTCAGCGCCAAAGCAGGTGGCTACAAAACAATCCAGCTCAGAGCCTGAACCTTATATAGACAGGTTGGCACAAAACGGCTGAGTGAAGCCGTTGAAGGGGAAAATGAACAATTCCTCCGGCGCGAATTCTTTATTCTGGAAAAGGGAGGAAAATAAGCAAGAATTTTGACTGTCTACCCTCTTTCCGGCAATCAAAACACCTTTGTTCGACCCAGCTGCGAAAACCTATAACTGATTTTGTGCTCTGCGCAGCTTTAGTCTAGGAAATCCGGAAATTCAAACTCGCTGAAGCTCTTAATTCAGTTCTGATTTGTCACGCAAAAAGAAGGTGATAGTAGAAAAAAACGTGAGGAAAGAAGCGACAGGAATTGAGAGAGAATGAGGCTTAGCGGAAGAGAAAGAGAGGGAGAAAGCTAAGAAGAGGAAATGGGGGAAAAGGCATAGTTTTTGCCAAATCTGGAGGCTAGCTGGGGAGTGGACTGTGGGAACATTAAATAACCATTACGCCCAGCTGATCTCTCGAGGTAAATGGTGTCGCGGCAGCTATATCGGCCTATAAGAGAAGGCGTACAAAGAAGTTAATCCTTAGTCCTTTCTGGCTGCTCATTGTTGTACGGTTTTCATAGAGCACACTAATTTAGATGATTTGCATCGACGGAGTGTGCATGCTACCAGCCTCCTCCAAAGCTGCACTCTCAATCAAAGCCTGCAGGTGTTTTTTTGTATTCACCTTTTCACTGCTCCTCCCGCGCCCCCCCCCCCCACCCCCCGGCGGCAGACGTACTAAAGTTGGCGTCTTCTGTGTATACATCTAAATACTCTGTGCCTTCCGGCTTTATTCCTTATCGCCATATGCCTTTTTTCTTCTTCTATTCAGCACGCTGCCAGATTCGAAACGACGTGGCGTCTCCGTGATTTTTCTAATAAAGCAGGGGCAAAAAACTTCAGTCATAAGGCAGACTGAGGAAGATTCTGTAAGACTGGAGGGCGCAGATATGAACGCAAGCTGCGCGCAAGCTCCATAACGGAAACAGGCGGTGCCAGATATTGCTGGCTGCTGAACGAAACTTGCGCGCAACGTAGGAGGCAGACGCGGGGTGAGCAGAGAAACAGGGAACCTGGCGGCGTCGTAAAGGAGCGTCACTATATCACATCGTCATCTACGCCCCGGTACGTTCCTTAGACGCCTCCCCAACCTCAATCCATCTCTGCCCATACCTCAGAATCTATAACTGTATTTTGTTTTCTTCCTTTTGCTTTCTACCTTGAGTGTGGTGCATGCACCGGTATAAATGACGTAGGCACTACCAGAATGCATTTGAGAATGTTCCACGAGCACCAGATCAGTCGCAGCAATAACGCAAAGAATATGTCTGCTTTCAAGCAACTACATTGAGTTTCAACGTCTTTCTTCTTTCTCTAACTTTCAGCCAGCAGGCTCTTCAGGCTGTGCGCACGTTTTAAGTTTGTAGAGGTTACATCGCTAAAGATAGAACAGTCGAGAAAATTGAAGGAGACGCGCGTGCGTCTCAGGGTTCCCTCATTTGTAGAGAGGCAATTGCGGCTTGCGTGCCTACTTTATGGCCGACAAAATGCTGTTTTTCTATTCTGAACGGGAAGGCAGATCTGTTGCAGAAGTCAGAGAGCCCTCTCCTGTCGCAATTTTGCCCATGCCTATGATTTCAATATGGGTAAAACGGCGCGCTGTTTCCCATTACAATCCCAGACGATTGCGTGTTTTTGTCCAGTAGTTGGTCCCTTTATCTGGTCTTTTGTTTATTTGGACTTACTGTTATTTTACTGAAGCACTGATGAAAAAAACACTGATGCACGCAAGAAGTTTTCTTTGCCTGCAAAGCACGAACTCTTGCATTGAGCTTGTAGCGCCTTAGGGCGAACTTTAACAAAGTTATTTATTACGCTATGTAGTTTGATAAACTAATTTTAACTCTGACTCTGCATACGCTCCTCTGCTTCACTCAAAGCCACCAGCTGGCGCTGTAGAAACTCAAGGTTATTAATTGTTGAAAAACACAAAATACGCAAAACAATGATGAGAAGCGGCAATGGTGCAAGTGCTTCTCCGTGTTTTGTTTTTTTTTTTTTTTCATTCCCCGCGTCTTCCTAATCTTGCATTGTTCTTGGTACTAGGGTTGTATTTTTCCGTGACAAATCTATTTATAGCGGAGTTGTTTAAACTGTTGGTTGCGCGGTCACTGCTCAGAAAACATAAAAAGAAAATGCCAAGCATGCACACCCACGTGGGGGATTCGCCCGGAATTGGGAGTAGGGAAAACTAAGGCGCCCGCTATACGAAACTGTAAATTAGAAACGTTAGAAGCTGAATTAAGGCAGTGCATATAATCACAAGCGAAACTTGTGAAAAAAAATTGCAAGTAGAAGTTTTAGCAAAACAATGAGCTTTCTCAACTGGAAAATATTCAAAGCTAACAGTACGGGCGCCTGGTCTCAAATACGTATTCAGGTTTTGGCGTGGGCTTTTGCCACGTGAGAACTCGCATAAAGAGATGAAAAAAGTCCGTGTGTACTTGCCAGTCACCGTTTGAGCAGACAAAGTCACAGGCCAAATGACTGTCGCCTGCTCCTACGTCACTTGCTACGCGTTGCCAGGGGAACCCACCTGCTCTCATGAAACTCGGAACCACCGCGGCGAAAAAGGGGCAGAACTCTCTCCAACTCCGTACTGCGCACATGGGGAATGGGATGACCGTAGAAGATCTCGAGGGCGAAGAAAAGGAGGATTATAAGGAAGCGCGCCGCGGAGTTAGGCGAGAATGCAATCGCCCAGAAAAAGAGGAAGAAGGAGCAGTAATGCAGGTCTTTAACGGCGAGGTTACAATACGCTGTACCGTGGACTTTATGGCAATACACAGATACTTTTAGAGCCAGCTTCATATTATGTAGTGTTGCGTTGATGAAAAAAGCGTTCAAACTGTTTTATACTAAAATACAAGGCCATCAAGGCTTATAGTAAATGTCCCATTTGACCTCGAGTATTGCTATGGGGCGTATCGTGTCAACCGTTGCAGACAAAAAAACGCGTTTGGGACCAACATTTACCTACGAAATCCAGCGCGTTTAAATTATTCAAGTCAATCTCCTAACAGGAGATTTGTGCAGCACAGGAATTTTGACGTCTCGCCCCTATGTACTGCATGCTTCCACGACCGACCGGCTTTGTTTAACACATAGGTAGCGGTATTTGTGTCTTCATTCGGAAAGAGGAGCCACCCAGCAGGCTTAACGGTCTCCGGGCAGGACTTATCTGCACAGCTCCTCTTCCGAGATGAAAGGGGTCGTTGTCCCCTTCAGGAAGCACTGCCCATTTCCGGCAGTCACGGCTTCGCGCACGTCCTCGTTTGACCTGGCTTATCCGCCCGGTCACTTTGACGGACGTGCCTGACATCGCTACTGGGATTCCCACGCCGACACGGAGCTTGGCGATCTTGTGCAGGCCGGTGCGATCGCTCGGCAGGCAGCCAACTGACATGCAGCAGCACCACACAGGTTCCCATTCTTTTTTTCGCATTGCCTGACAGCCCTAGCATCCCTTTGCACTTGTAGAATTCATCCTTTTTTTTTTCTCTTGTGTTGTCTCTACCCAACCTTCCCCTCTGGGTTTGCAGGTGCAAAAATGTCTTGTGGGCATTCCCGAAAATATTTATCTTAGATTCATTGCGAGACAGTGGAGTACTGCTACAGAAAATCGGATAACAAAAAAAAATCGCTGTTGTATAGGTAAGAATATTTTTTCGAATAAACGTTAGAATATATGCTAGAAATTAGCCTTGCTTGGTATGTGAATACCTTCGCAAAGCTTTATCGCTGTCGCATGCAACCACTGCACTTGAACCTCAAACAAGACAGACACTGACATGGGCTCCACTTGAACCTCAAACAAGAGTTGCTGACCTATCTCTCTCATTTATCTTTCCCTCTCTACTTTTCTCTCTCCCCTTCAATATTTCTTTCTTTCTCTCTCTCTCTCTCTCTCTCTCGTACAGACACACATGAAGAGAAAATATTTCGCACACAGCACCCCTGCTTCTTGCATTGCTTAGCAGTAAAGCGTGTTCGCCGCTAAGACTAAACTTTTCCAACAATCCTCCGTAACTTGAGACTTTTAAAACTGTGCCACTAACCTCGCCAGTTTCACTAAAATCTTTCTCTCTCACTCTTAAAATGGTGAGCTACAGCCGTATAGTAAAGATATTCAGGGAAAGACTCTGTGTAAGAAGGAATAAAAAAATAGGTGTAGGCTTTCTCACGATTGTTTATTTGAGCATTCGAAGTAGAGCTCTTAACTTGCATCGACACCGAGAATAATACGTAACCTGATGAAACGCTAGGAAGGTTTTGACGGAAGTTTAGCACTGCAAGCACCACTCCCCGATCTGCAATTAAATATCGCCATTACTACCCAATTATAAACCATCCTTATAAGCCAGATTTAAAATTTCTTCGCAGTAAAAAGAGACGTGGCGCTCCCGAAACTGGCGCCCTTTCTACGCACAAAAATTGGACTTACCGTTTTAGGCACCCTCTTTTTGACACATCTTGTCTTTCGAAACAGAATACAGAAAGTACCTTCCTATTATCTGTGAGGTAAAGACAGACGCAACAGTAGTGTCAGGCTCTTTCTTTCATGCCCCTAAACGGGAGGGTGAATGAATGAATAAATGTATTGTTATTATGGAAAGTAAAGACCACCAGCAGGCATAGTAGGTCTCACTTAAGTTGGTGGACGCGGAACGCCTACTAGTGTGGGTTGCGGGATGTGGAAAACAGGCAGACAGAGAAAGGGGAACAAAAAGTGGGAGAGGATACGTATATAACTATATGCAGGACTAAACACCAAAAATAAACAAAAAGTACAGCCAAAGCGAGCAAAAAAAAAAAAAAACGCTCACACGGCCACAGTTCAGTTTGCTAACCGGGGACAAAAGGGAGCCCCGCAGGAATCCCGAAGCGTTCACGTAGGATTTCAGGGCCTCGTGAACTCCGTAGCTGTCTGCGGCACTGGACGGGGGGCACAAAATCTCTTCGACACGCCGAGCCCTTTCCCTAAAAATTGGTTTATCCTTTATTACATTTCCAGACGGACGATTAACGAATCCTGCGATGGGCAGCGGGCGTTAGTAGCGGCGTTTCGCACGCTGCCCCACCGAGTACACTATATAATCCGGGACGTATACTACGGCTTTCCGAATTGGCTTCGGCGTCCAGTCCGACGAAGCGTCATTTATTCTGTTCACAGCGCTTTTATACGAAAGACACAGTGGTCTGTTTTGGGGCGGTAATGAAGTGCGGCGTTGTTACGGCCGTAGGTGGCCATAACCTCTCTCATAAAAGCAGACCTAACGATCTCCTTTTATACTCTTGGTTTCTTCCCAAGCCACTGGCTACAGACGCCTCGCAGCTTCGGCGTATGTAGGCTGACAGCCAGTCACAACACGGCTGACAGCCAATCCGATTGACCGTCCGAAAGGGCGCTTTTGGCTGCAAAATGTATATTTTCTCAGACCATCGCTCCAAAGTTCCCACTCCGCGTTCTTTCGCGTGTCTGTGCGCAAGCACGCAGCGCAATCAGCCGCACAGTAGTATTCATCAGTACCCTGCTTTTGCTACAACTTTTGTTCCCCCCACCTTATTCAATAGTCAATGCCGCTTTTTCCCGGCGCATTTATAGTTTTACTTGGACATAATTTTGGTGCCTTAGCCGGCCCTAAAAAAGAATATTCCCGAATCATATTTGATCTTGCAGAGCTGGGCGCTCATTAGGTTTTATGCATGCTTTCACCCCAGTTTATTATGATTACAACTTAAAGTTATCAACGTGGCTAGCTGACAAATGTAGCAACCATAGGAGAGGCCTTATACAATGGGTATATAACTCTGCTTGTGTCCATGCGTGGCGCCATTGAAAGTTTTCTCGCGTAGCTTTATTAATCTGACATAACTCTTACTCACATAACTGTTACGTTTTACAAACTTTCTGGTTTCACTTGTGTGCGCACGTGATACAACCTACGACCACACCCTGCTTCGAAACAAAAAAGCATAATATTATAAAATTCAGCAGCATAACGGGAACATTTAGGAAAGAAGCAAGTAAAATACAGAATGATCGCTGCCATCAGCCATAGCAATGTAATAAGGGAGCCACCTTGAGAGCATTTTCGGTAAGCTCCATTCCTCGCTGTTTACTCCACTCCTAACCAGGGCTTCATCTCCGCTTGCTGTTTTAGCTTATTGTTCAGCGAGATATACTTTACACTGAAGAAGGTCTCATTGTAACTGTCACGTGGGCATATTAAAAATAAAATATGAATTTATTGCAGTGCATTTTACGATCTTAAAATTTGATTAAACATAAAGCCTTCAAATCTGGGGCCACCCCGTTATTTCTAATTTAAGCAGAGCAGACGGCCGCAGTTGTTTTCTTTGTGGCACACGCATGGTTTCATTGCGATTTGTTCCTATTTCTGTGAGGTAATTCCTTTCGCTAACGTTATTACCTTTGGTCTAGCACGTATCTTCTTTCGTCCGTGCCGTAACAAAAGAGGGAGCTCTACGGCCGGTAACCCTCACTTGAAGTGTGTTTGGGTGTCCGCTTATTAGGCCGTCCTGTCTGCGTATTATGTTTTGCCCATGTGTTGATTCAACTGGCGTTTATGGTGCCTTCTAAAACTACATCGTAAACCGACAGTGAACCTAAGGCCCCCTTGACTACACCAAAGGAGAACCCCTTGATTACACCAAGGGAGAACAACGTCTACCGGCCGCCAGGGGGGTGGGGCGGGACGAAATAATGGTGCTGCGCTGGGGTGGCATGTTATGTTACCCTCGGGAGATCGCGGTACCCATCTGTAAGATTCTGTTTGCTTCGGGGCTTTCTCACAAATCCTGTAATCGATTATGATGCAACCAACCTTGTTTTTTTGAACCTCCGCCATTGGCGATGCGTGGGAGTGCGTGCTTGGCTTTAGGCGATGAACATGGTCGCCAAACTCGGCCAGTGCTGTCATCACCGCTCTTCAGGCGCAGCGTTGATAGCTCCTGTGGGGTTTATGTTGTTCCTTATGATCGGAGTTCCTAGAATTTCTCTTTTATAAAGGACCTAATTGACGGCGAGTTGACTACTTAATATGCATGCATTGATTTTCTGATCGTACGCCCACTCACAATAAAGCTAACTACAACCTGCTAGTTGGTGTTGCATCTTTAAGAAGAGGACCTGCTCCCGTCCTGTCTTCTGTGTCTTAGGGGAGTCCTTTCAGCGCAGTTTTTCTTTTTAACAAAACATTGGCATTAATATTGGCGCAGAATTGAGATTTTGTGTTCTCAGCGGCAAACAGCAATTTTTTTACACTGCATTGCAAACATACGGCACTTGTCAACGCTTGACAACGTCCTTTGACCCTTACTTTTGTTTAGGGGCTCCTTTCAAAGTTCGCACTTTCCGCTGCTCAAACGTTTCAGGCTAACTACTACTACTTTTTTTTGTTCTAGTGACTTTAGAGTTAGTTATTACAGATGAGCAGTGGGGCAAGGTCATTGAAGGCAATGTTCTCTAATTGGGCGATGAGGTGGAAAAGTTTCTGTTAAGCGTTTAACATCGCCAATTCGGCCGCGTTTCGCTTTGGGCGGCGTCTTTAGCCCGGAACTGTCGGCTGTATGTGAAATACCCGCTCCATCAGCCGTTGTTCTTCCTGTGTGTCTGAGGTGGACAGAGAAGCCTTCCGGCAGGACTAAATTGGGCGATGGAAGGGTGGTTGGAGCCCTGCGGGTGACTGCAAGCCCACACGGAGTGGAAAAAGGGTGCCTGCTTCTGCATGCAGAGAAGCACCGACGGTATTTTCTTATTAAGAAGAGGTGTTTCTGATTAGGATTCGGGGAAAAGACTGCCTGAAGCTGGTGCCACGTTTTGGAGTCCCCTGTGTTGATGAAGTTGGGCAGTTAAGAAAGCTTAGTTGTTTGGCTTCTGTGGTGTCAGGGTATGATTGTGTACAGACACGGACAAACTAAATGCCAGCACGAAAATATAAACGACAGCATGCAAAATCAAAAGATGCTGTTTCGCGAGGTCCAATAATAGCGCGCTATTGGTATAAAGAAGCCGACCGTTTTTTCCAACTCGAAACATTTGGACATGCTGGATACCCCGGACTTTCCCGATGAACTACCAGTTGTTCTATCAGAGTAATGTATATAAAAAAGGTATATTTCGGACAAAATAAAACTAAAGTTTTATTTTTTGGTACAAAATTTTTCGCTCCTAAGCAGCGGTGTGGATCCAGGACGACGCCATTTTGGATCCGAAGCCGTCTTGCTAGCTTCGAATTTGATGGGGATTGGTTTGCCTCCCACCTTGGTAACAAACTTTTATCTTGGAGGCCATAATTTTGCACGTAGTCTGCGGCGGAAGAAATCCGTAAAGTCGGAAACGAGTCATACGTGGCCAGTTTACGAAGAAAACGTAACGCTCGCTGAGATGCAAGCAGGAGTTCTCACACGAAGGAGGAATTTAAGGCAAGGAGCCATTCGCGACTTCTTCAGTCCTATTTTAAGGAAATAAAGTTGTTTTTTTTTCGACTTGCAGATATTCCCAAATGCTCTTTTATCCGGACTATTTTTCGTTGCCCTCCAGGTCCGAAAAATTGTTCGGCTACTTTAAGCGGAAAGCCACATTCCCCAACTTTGTTTTCGTAACTAAGCCACGCGTCATTTTTGCGTCCATGGGAAGAAACCGCGCTATTTGTGTGTTCTACTTCATATGTTCGTGTTGGCGATTCATTTGTTCGTGACTGTATATAACATGTTCGCCGCATGATAGCGTCGCTATGTTTTCAGCTATACTCATTCTTTTATTTCTTGTTAGGAGTCCTTGCTTTACCTTCTAGTGTCGGGTGACTCTTTGTAATGCGAGTACGTGGGCGCCTTCGTTGCCAGGATGGAAGGATAGAAAAGCGTGACTTGGTGTCTATATTACCGAATAAGTTATAATGCATCTGTGGGACAGTCTTGAACAAGCATGTGTCTACAGTAGGTCAGAGATGTACGCCCCACATGGCGTATGGAAATATCTTGAAATATTGCGAATCTCAATGTCATCGTCCTCAGAGTCGTTGAAGTTTTACCGGATGGCAAGGGCAATGGCTCCATCTTCCGACACCATGTTCGAATGCAACAATAGAAAGCTGCAGATTTGTTTCCTTTGCATGTTTTTGTAGTGGTGCTTACCCGAAGTTCTCGCCTGGATACAGAATACAGGGCCACGTATTCTACTGACAAATGAGATGCCTCACTCACTCACTCACTCACTCACTCACTCACTCACTCACTCACTCACTCACTCACTCACTCACTCACTCTCACTCACTCACTCACTCACTCACTCACTCACTCACTCACTCACTCACTCGCCCACTCACTCACTCACTCACTCACTCACTCACTGATTTTTCCTCGCATTACACATAAAACAAAGGCGAATTAGCTGATTGAGCCACAGTGACAGGTCGAGCGCGTGATCCTTATATTGTTCCAACACCGGCCGCTACTGGCACGAGAAGAGTGATGTGCGACCCCTCCGACTGCCCATTCGGGCCCCTATTTGCTTTCCCGACACTTCCCCGCCCTTCCGTTCTTTCTGTGGTGCAGTGCATTGTCTTAGTCAATGTTCCTTTTGTCGGCCCCGCACCGGATTAGGGGCGACCAGAAAAAAGGGTCATGTTTTGGTTTGTCTTTCGCATTGTCTGCGTTCTCCACTCACTGCTCAGTGAATAATCGGCTTCGGGGAACGTGGCGACTGCGTCGCTGCCATTTGGTGATGGATAGTTTCTCTTAGGGGCATCGGCTCCCAACATCGGGTTCATTTCGTCGGGTTGGGGACCCAAGAGTGGCACTAGCCCCATCCTTAGGCCTCGCTGTCAAGAATGCATTTTGTCGACGGTTTCTGTTGCAGTTGGCGTTGCTAGTGCTTCCACCTACCGCTGATTGATGTCTGGCGGTCACCGTGCGCTGCAATGTCGTGCCTGGCGTTGCCTTCGCTTTCGACTTGATGATTTGTTTCTGACGACACCTGTCTATTTTCATTTATTTCCTGCCCTGTGTATCCTGGCGGCTTCACGTGTTTTGCGGTATACGGTGCAGTTTCTTTTTTTAGTTCAACCCTCTGATGCACGAAAGGCAGCAGAAGAATGTGTGGCCTACCGAGAACAACCACTTTTGCTTATTGCAAAGGACACTTCTGGTATAGGCAGTGTTTTGCGTGGTAGCATAATTTTTTTACGGCACACTGTGTGCTACGCCCACACGCACATTCATTCGGTACCTGGACGCTCTCAGTAATCGAGAGATGGCTTGCAGGATGGGTCGTTTATCGTTCATCCCTGCTGGTGTGATGGTTGACAAATGAGTGCTGTTGTGAAGTATAAGTTGCAGGGTGTTGTTAGCCCTCAGTAGTTCAGCCACCATTGTTTTGCAAGCGTTCGTGAGGTGTCGTTTCTGCTGGTGGACAAAATGCATTAGAATGCTGGTGAGCAGAATTAAATTAGTGTGCTGGTGGACGAAAAGCATACAGGGGAATATTGCCTAGGACAGCTACCACCTCTAACAGAACAAAAAATGTCTATTTTCCGCCTAAAAAGTATTTTGGGCCTGCCGTAAAAGGAGCGCTAGTATTAAACGAATAGTTTACGGCATAGCGTATATTAGTTCTTTCTTTGGTAAGATGGCACGTCATCACCCCTGTACAATGGGGATACCACTAGCAATCATCAGTCAATCATCATCATCATACGCTGACAATCATTGCACCGACGCCTCTCCCCGCATGTTTTGGTTAAATATCCGCGTCAAGCGAGCCCTAAAGAATCTAGTCTGTTGTTACAATCATTCAAATTCTGCAGCGGCATTGTAACGAGAAAAATATTAATACAGGTAAATGCACAAAAATGAAAAAAACACGTGTATTCTCAGCTGATTAAGCGCTACGTGCATGCCTTTCGTGACTCATGCATGCCTTTACGACGCGCTTGTTGAGATAAAACAAGCTTTTGAGCGTTTTTAATAAATCGAAGCTTTCAGCCTCTCCCTGGTGTCGTCTCTAGCGCAACCAAGCAGCACTGCAGGAAAGACAACTTTTCCTGACGATGATGATACCCGTGGGCGAGGTCAATAAAATTTAAAGCGCTTCCCGGGGTTCGAAACCCACCTGAGTCCTCCCTACGCAATATGCAGCCGAATTCTAACCGATTGCGCAATTTCGGTATGGTCGGAGCAGTTTGTATTCGGAGAAGGATGCATAACGTACAAAACTAGACCTAAAATCCAACCCTCCGTCTAAGGACGAAGGTGATTGAATGCTAGGGAAAGTAATAGAATGCCAGTATCAACAAATCACTAGACAGGACAATCGCAGTGCAGCAAACCTTCTCGATTAGAACAGGTGCTCGCTTCTCGAATGCTTCGCTTGGCGTTGGGCTTGAATTTAGAAAGTATCGTGTTCCCCCGCGATTGTCGCTTTGACAGAGGGGTAGTGGATTTTGTTCCAGGTTTTTATACTTCACGCATGGTTGAAATTTTGTTCTTTGCCACATAGTGATTAGACGTTATTGTTGAGCCCATAGAGCAGGGAGCGGTTCAAATGTGCAACACATTTTAGTGCGTAACCGAACAGCTTTTCACCCTTCTGTAGACGCTATAAATATGGGGCACTATCATGCATGTTCGTTCTTTGTGTGTAAGCTACCAAACTCTTATTTTGCACTATTTCGGGGTTCCAAATGGATCTTCGCTGTTTCCTTAAGTGTGTCTGCACTAGACATCAGCATGAATTCTCGATAACTAAGACAGAGTTAAATTTACCCAAGTTCGTTTACCGGCAATTCGGCTGGTTCTTCACTGGTCCACTCTTCAGAGTACGCGCACAATTTTCTTGTTATGGGCTGCTAGTTCTTGCGTAATAGTAGTTCAGCTTCCGGTACGCACATTACTTGATTCATCGCGCTGGCATTTGAATGACATCAAATGTATTCGAAAATTTTATCAGAGAACGTTCTGAGATATTTTGGAATGATCCCCATACCAAAAGTGCTAGTTGGACGTCCTCAGAGTCAAGCTTACCAACGGGGGGAAAGTAAATGCTATATTTTTGTGTTTTTCTTCCTCCAATGGCAAAGTGTCCATTTTCTAACCGTGTACCTTTAGTATTTCTCCATTGCTTTGAATGTTCCGTGACGTATAAGTGCCACCAATATCCCATGCTACATCAACAGACACATCTCCTGATGATTAGATCAAAATAAATATTTTAGTGATCCACTCAGCACACACGCCATTTCAAGCAAGACCGGGGTGGTTACGCGGCCACGTGCATGCTTTTGGCCTACCTTAAAACGCACGTGTCAGCAGCATGCAGGTGTCGCTAAACGCCCCTCGTCCCATGTCCCCCTGTTCTATTACAGCTCGCGACAGTCAAGTGGGCAAAGAAATGATTCCGGTGTCACCTCATCTTCTTCCATTGAGCGTCCGGATGGCACCAGTTAATACCCAAGGCATACGGGTGTACCACGCAGATGACTCCAGAGCTAAAAGCACCCACTCCGCCAACACGCCTATTTATGCCCTGCAAGGACTTTTATCTGTAAGGCTTTAAACAAAGCTAAAGGGGGGGGGATGTCTGAGTAGTGGAAGAGCGATGGCTGAGTCTTGAGCGAAAATTATGTACCTTTCCTATGGTTGGGAGTCCGGTTGTCTCGCAGTGATCAACCTCTTCTCCTCCTCTTTTTACGGGTGATTTCTGGGGTATCGCGTGTGAGCCCCTACCATGGTCAGTCGTTATGTTTGTTCCCCTTAACGTGCACATTTCTCCAGAGGACACCGCGAAATTGCATCAGTATGGCATTTTACGGGAACTCGAGCGAAGTTGGTCTTGTATACACTATTCAATAGCGATCCTGGACGGTACAACAGGAATCTTGAGCCAGCCGGACAACGTGTTGGTAGTCTGGGTGTGCTAATGTGTGTCTCGAGATCGTACCTTCAAAGCCGTTACGCAGTCAGTAGTTGCCTCAACTACACGTAACGTTTGCACTTAGTTTGAAAGTTGGAGAACGTATTTTTTTTTTGTTGTCCCGACGTGGTTTTACCATTCTATGGTAGCTATCATGCAGGTTTCTCCGCGACAACTTTCAGTTAATGTAACGCTCAGCAACAATAACGCCTTCTGCTACCAGAAATTTGTTCATTTTTTGCGGCATCAAGTTTGACCAGTTAGTTTCAAGCATATTAAGGCATGACTACCAGCGTAACTGTAGAAAGACCAACAGATCAGACAAAAGACGAAAATTGTGCAGCGTATCTTCTTTTTGACACTGTGCAGTTACGCTAGCAATCACAACTTATCATGTTCTTTATTTGTATCTGTTCGTCTACATGAGAAATGTTTCAAGAGAAAACGTCGGAGGCATAAAAAACTATGTACCACTTAAGACCAATGAATCCCTGCGGTATTTCGGAATAACTACAACGTGACCATCTGTATACACAAAAATTTGTTTCACTTGTACGTAAAAAATGTGTATACATAGAGCATCCAATGGAAATATAACAGTCAAGAACAGGTATAACAACATGGAGGCATACTTTGTGTATTCGTACAAATTAAATTAGAACTTTGTATTATAGAGGCATCCACAGAGCTTTGTCTTGTGTTTTGCAACGGTCAATAATCATACATTAGTAGCAAAAGAGTCCTGCCGCATGATGAATAAACAATTACTTTGATTCCCAACGATTGGCTCTTCTAAGTCGCCATTGAGAAACGTGAAGGGTTTATATCAATTGTCACATATACTCTCCGGCATTCCGAAAAACTAGAGCCACTTGGAAATGTCAACCACCGAAGCAGTACACCTCGGGTAGAGATTAGCCGTATTGTCCGGATACATTTCTGAGAATGTGAAACGGTTTGTCAAGAGAGGCATTCTGCTGAGGAGGGGAGCTGATGTGGAGGTTCACAGAAACATTTGTGGATAATAATGCAGAACCTTGTCCTAGGTGCGAGTGCCGAAAGATTAGGTGTGACAGATTGAGTCCATTTCTGCAAGTACCCTTCGCGCTTCTTTCCAGTCCCGGCCACGCCCCCGTTTCTTCCGTGCCACCAGCTTCTCGCGTCTTTTCAGGGTGGCTTCACCGTTTGAAAATGACATCTGCTGTGATTCAGGCATTGTTTGACTGTGAAGAGGGATAATCTCACCAAAGTGCTACGCTTTCTTCGCTTCTTTGTTTACTCGAGAGCATAAGTCTGCGGCTATGTCCTTGGCGGGATGGCGTCACCAATTTTTTTGGTTACTACCCGTCACTCGATATTAGAAAGTCTTAGTTTCACGTACGTAGAAGCTTCGCCTACGTAGAGCATTCACGGATGGCGCTTGCGCATGCGCAGAACGCAATCGGTTGCCGTGAGTCTCATGGACGTACGTGAGATTCGAATTTTAGCGCTGCGGCCTTTGCGGTGCTTCCGTATACGTAGAGTTTACCAACATGGTGGCGCCATATCCCCTCCGGCTTCGCAGCGATAACAGCTTCGTCGCTAATCCCTAGGAGCGACATATTGCTCTAAGCTGTTTATTTCGTCTTCAATTTGCCCCTTCTTACCCTCACCCAAAGTTTGAATCGAAAAAGAGCGCCTTTGTTTTTAAGATAGAAGGGTGATCTTTCAGCTGTTAAGCTTGACGAAGTAGCGTTTATCTTCGTCATAGCAACGGGCTCCCAAGTACGCGAGTAAGCTACAGAAGTGTCTGTGTATGTTCATAGATGGCGCTATAAATAATGCGCGGCTCAGGGAGGAGAGCGCGTGCTTCGAGGCGCCCTACGCCTGGGATTCGTCGCGTACGTGTAACTAAGGGTTTTAAAACTACATGCAGGTGGTCTACGTATACTTTTCACATGTGCGCATGTGAACTCTGTACGCACGTGAAACTATAACTGTCTATTGTACGTAGCCTATAACTTCAGCGTTCGCATCAGCTCAGTCACGTGCAGATGGCGGTGCCCGGTTTAGTTATTCGCTGATGTTTTCGCTTAGTGGCGCTTGCTGACTCCACCAACACCGTCTAGATGCAAGATTAAAGCACGTGGAAGAGTTAGTAGTACCGTTTGATTTTATTGT
Organism: Haemaphysalis longicornis; assembly: GCA_013339765.2. NCBI lineage: Eukaryota > Metazoa > Arthropoda > Arachnida > Ixodida > Ixodidae > Haemaphysalis > Haemaphysalis longicornis. Next base: position 27,648,298 of record CM023458.1, on the reverse strand, counting down.
GATTTAATATTGATCATTTTTTTCTCACTTGCATTGAACAGTCTTGATGTAGGCAAGAAACCGTACGTTATAGTGTCATTCAGTACAACCGCAAGACGCAGTGCGGGTGCTTCGTATTTACCTAGGAGTCTTTGACCGAAGCGAGCCTTTTAAGAATGGACTACTGGCGTGTGTGGGTACGTAACAAAGTAAAAATTTCCGTTAGGATCTCTTTTAAACTTTTAAGAGGGTATACAAAGAATATAAAATGACGTGCGCAGGGGATATTACAAAATCGAGCCGACAACAGCAGGACACAAGGATCTTTTTACTGGGAGAGCAGCAGTACAAGTATCCGTCTTATAGGCGCAACGAAGTGGAGATCAATGCCGACATTGGTATCCTCGCATCTCTACATGTTCATCGCGCAAAAATAAAAAAAACTACGATGACACCCCATACAACTACACGAGCAACACCACTACGAAAAAGAAAAAAAAACAGAGGCTGGGGCGAAGAAAAGTTCCATTCTCCGATATCATGTCTGCAATGGTGCGGGGTGAACTGTCTCGGGTAGAGTAAGGATTCACGTACCAGCGTTCTCCACCAGTGTCCGGGCCAGCGACGTTCTGAGCGAAGAAGTCTTGAGATTCCCGGTGGAATGCGATGTAGCCTCTTTCGCCACCCCCATATACGGGGTGGGTGGTGCTTGGGGAATTGAACTACTCCTACTACGCGCCCAAACATTGGAGCACAAGTGCGATCCGAGGGAGCCTCTTAAGCGATCCCTCGTACGTGATGCATTAGTAAACGGCTGCACGGTTGAGACGAAGAAGCAGCATCGATATTGTGCTAAGAAGAAACCGGAAGAGAAAGAAAAAAAAGCATCTAATCAAAACATGGCGGTAAGAAATAAAAGACAGGTCTAGCGGGTGGAGCAGCTCTCTTTGGCGCAGGATAGGCACCTCCCGTCCCTTGGCCCCCTTTATTTTTTCTAGATGCGGGGCTCTGGCAGAAGAAGAGCATCAGAGAAATAGAGGGTGTCAAAGATGTATGCTCACATCGGTCGTTTCCCATATGAGCCGTCGAAGCGAAGAACAACTGTCGTCGTTATAGCACAGCGTTAAACTGGTCGATCTATGTGTAAATGGGTAAAAGGCAGGTACTTGAACCCACTGTGTGTAAGAGGGTGTTTTTCGTAACGCACGATTTCGTGCTTCTGAGCTTTGAAGCGTTCTGTGTTCCTCCGCTGCTAGCTGCTTCTAATTGTTGTAGCATCGGCCATGTGAAACGGCTTGGAAAAAAAAGAAAATGATATTGAAGAACCGAAATAAAGGCAACTTATCAGATCTCAATTGCAGTACGATGACTTGTAAAAAATGTTGAAAAGACGACCCTGACGAATAAAATTGCTTTAATGACCAGGATAGTTGGTGGGGATTATTGAAAGGTAACTTTTGTCATGCCGGATGATCTTCTGTAGGTTCTTCGGCTGATAAAGGTAGATTGAGCTGTGGTATTGTAGTACCTAAAAAACTGTACTTTACCGAGCAACTGCATTACCAAAACTTCAGTGCCGTTCCCCTTTGTGAAGGTGGACAACCAGCCAAGCAATTTTCAGGGTATTGGTTGTCCGGAAACATCCGCTCGAACCGGACCCGTCGCACCAGAGAAGCGGTCGTTGGTATTGCAGCCCGCTTACTTCCGCGTTTTTCCTCCTTGGTGAATTCGGGTTCTCGACCAGCCATCAGCCACTCATGGTTGGCGTTCCACGGCCCGATCGTCTTCGGTATTCTCTTTGCGCCGCGTTCGCTGCCATTGCTCCTAGTTTCTTTTTGAGTATGCCTCACTGTGCACCACACAATGCGGAAAAGCTTCAAGAAGCAAGTAACATCGATTTCTTTGAAGTCGGCTTCACGTCTGAATACAAAGTCATTGCTAGGAAGAATTTTTCGGGCAAATAGACGCCATCTTTTATGAAAATATAAAACGCCGGAATCGAATAGGTACCCGAAGGTAGAGGGTGTGCCAAATTCAGGAGCGGGGAGGAGCTTTTGGTGCAAGAAAAGGATGAATTGGGGTATAACAGCTTCCGCTTTATAAATAAACAGGAAAGAACAAAGAAGCGAAGAAAAAGAAGGCAGATCGGACGAAAAAACACTGTCGAAGTTCTTCCTTTCCATTGGAAATCAGACGTATTTACCCGAAGGCATCTGTAAGCGAGCAATCTTTGTCGGCCATCTTGCAATGTCACTGTCCCTTCGCTTCCGTTCCGCCTATCTAATAACCGATTATTGTAGTCCATAAGCAATGTCCAGGACGAATACTTAACGCGAGCAGCTCAGGCAAACATACGAAAGAATTTCATGCTTGTGCGCTGAGGGGGAGGAGCCAAAAACAAGAGGTAGGGACAAACAGAGACACCAGAACAACATTACCGCGTCTGGAAGCAGTTACAAGCCGGAAGGGGGCCGCTTACGACGTAAACTGGCTGCTTAAGGCGCAAATATACGGCCCCATGGCAGAGCACAGCGGAAGTAATGAGGCGAGATGGCAGAGGTGTGTATCAGAGTTTGTGTGATAAGAAAAATGGCCAGCGGAAACGGCACGAAGGGAGAGGGTAGAAATGTAGCTGTGACACGGCTGGCTTCCTCGCTGTATTGCCGGCTTGACACATCGACGTTTGTGTCAGTTGTAGAGGGGGCGCGGTGTAAGATAAAGAGCTGGTAATACAAAATTTCTCGTATTTTAAAAGCATAGAAACAGCGCATTTAATACTCATACGACGCATATACTGGTCAGAATCTGTCCTGTGCATCTTGTATCTACGTGTCTCGCTTGTTTATCGCAGCTTCTTGTTGGACTAACAGGCAGGAAGGATGCGACTTCCAGTGCAGTCAACAAAAACTTGGCCGCAATTCCTCCCTGCAAAAGTGGATGTCCAGCAATGCTTTCGCAAACCACTACAAATGGTGATGGAAGAGGATGTGAAATGTTTCTATTCATCTGTGTAGGCTTGCAAGTTGCGCTCGGATAGCGTCTCTCATGTGCGGTACAGAGTATCCGCACTCTTTTCTCCTATTATTCCGTGCCTTCGCCACAATCATTGGTCTATTCGCATTATGTGGCATCTATTTACACTGCTAAGGTCCGCGGGCGCCGCCATTCTTTTTTTTTTTAGTCGGTCAACTCTGGTAGGCTTAGCTTGTCCTCTCTGCTCCACGGCTGCGCGCGACTGCCGTCGTTCCGAGTGCCAGGGAAAGATAACGCGTGTAACAGCATTTGAGCAGCAGAAGTGTGTCAAAAGATTCCGTTTTGCGGCATCATCGGTAGTGTTGTAAACAAACGACTCGGTCGAAGTTAACGGTAAGGACGTAGATGCGGAAATCTCGTAACACTGGTGAACAAAGAAACGGCCGCCGTTGCTAACTCGCGTGCCTCCGTGGCGGTACTCTAATACCTTATCTACTTTACACTATACTCGGCTTCACTAGCGGCAAATTCTCAGTCCTGCCTAGCCTAACGCGTGCGCTCGGCGTTTTCGGGAGCAATGGCTCTATTTAGTGAAGCGGGTCCTGTCTAGCCTTCCGAGATAATCTGCGAACATATTCTTTACAAGGAACACATGGTGGGAGGTCTCATTCTTCACAGGCGCTATATCATCCATAATACGGCGGTTTGATGCTTGTTTTGTGGTTTTATAAAAACAAATTTTGAGCTGTGTGGTGTTTTCCTCATTAGCCTGCGCATGTGCTTAGCGACTTAGGTTTTGTAGCCTTGGCGTTGTTGCCCACGGAGATCTTTTTGCCCACAGCGATGAAACCGCCGGCGGTTGCATTTACTAACAGAGCACTAATCAGTTATTTGTCACAGCATCGACCAGGTACTTAGTAACTGGAGGTAGTAAAGTAGGACTAGTACGTTTACTAACTTAAGTAAATGGTAAGTGCCATTAGCTCAAGCAGGAATGTCCTACAGAATAACACTCCCCTTAGTTACATGCTTCTACTAACTGGTCATGCATAACCTAGTAAAAAGCGGACCTTAATCTATATTGTGTACACAGTAACTTGTTTACAATCTTCTTGGCCGAAATAGTGGCAGGAAACCTGCCCCGTGGCACACACCCTTTAAAATGTATTCTAACTGCAAAAATGGGTGTAAGGTGTGAAAAAATGGCGCGCTTGTGAACACACTGATGTAAGGGTGTGGGCAGCGCCTCTACTAGTGACAATTTGGACCGGCACGACGTAGAGACACAATCCACACGCACATATAACACTTACACCACAAATAAATTGAGCAAGAACACTAACGGGATGCACGAGGAGAGCGTGAATAACTAAGTTACCTAAGAAATACGGCTGGTCTGTTTTGCTTTTATAGCCAGCAGCACAAAGTCCTCGGACAGAGTCGTTGGGCTTGTTACGAAAACCAAGTAGTTTAGCGATAATTTCGTAATTACTCATTTTAATGGGAGCATGTACAAGTCAGCATGTGGATTTGCAAAAACTTTTTAATCGGGAGGGGAATGAGAAACGTACTATGGTTATTATGTTCAATAAGTCGTGTAACTTTGTTAGTAGCAAAGAACGCTAGTATCAAACAAGCAGCAGTTACTAAGTGCACGCTGTAGACCAGTAACGATAGCATCTAGGATCCGTACTTATTGGCAGAGCGCACGTACTGTTCTACTACTATTTTACTGGCTTTTTTGTAAGAGTGAATGTTTGGCCGACAGAAGTTAACGAGGGGGGTTTTGGAGCGCGGGACTTTGGGACACCGGTTTTCGGCACTTGCCACCAACGACTCCCTTCCACATCAAGTCGCATATCTTTTCAGAAAACGATGTCGCAATACCATGCAGCCGAATATTGACTTAAGAGCACAGAACGCATCCGCTATGCCACTGGTTCCCATTGGCTGGCGTCAAACGCCGCTTACGTCACTGGCCACTGAGTGGCAAGCCTAGAATTTTATTTTTCTTCTGAGGGTCGGGAGCAGCCAGGAAGTGTCGTAATGAGAGCGAGGAGTGAGGTCGCCAACCATCGACCAAACAAACAGAGTAGGAGGTGGTGCTGGTGGTGTCGGGGGAAATAGGGCTGCCGACAGCTACGCTATACGCCACTTCCTCTTGCCCTTCCCTTCAGTTCCCTCCTACCTTCGGCGGGTTGCACGCTCGTGGCCGGCGGGACAGCATAATGGCGGAAATAGCGAACACAATCAGATTGGCCGCAAATTTTAATGCGATGAGGAAGGTATGACTGGAAAGCACGTGCTGCTTCTTGTAGGCCCGGGCGAGGTAAAATGTTCAGCTGGAATGTCCCATGCCAGCTTTGATTAGCTTGGGTCCTGGCGACAAGAAAGAGAACTGAAATTATAACTTGGTTAGCGTGTTTTCATGCCTGTGGCAACTTTTCTCTGGAGGCACTGTGAGAATACTTCAGGTAGGTTTTATATCAACTGTGTCCACTGTGGTGGAAACGACCGTCTGTTATTGCATCGCCAACTGCGCCATTGCCTTCTTTTTTTATTTCCTTGGGTGCGTTCCTTTTCTTTTTTCTAACTGTGACTCGAACCTGTCAAACAATGTCAGTACTTAAAACTTCCTCAGTGCCGCCCGCGCACAACTTTTGAACAAAAATGTCCGCTTTTTTTCAGTATATGATTCATGGTGTTTACCATAATTCCTTTTTTCCCCAAGCTAATACTAGTTACCGAGGCCAATGCATACTTTTTTATCGTTGGATATCATCCATGCTGTTTATTACCATTCATTTTTCGCCTCAGATTGCATACATACCATCGAAGTCAGGGGTCGGCAGCCTTTAGATGCGGAGGGTCGAGTTGCATTAAGCTGACACGGCGGGGGCTGGACGGCCAATCAGGGAGTGATGGATGAGAAGGTGGCTTTGTCAGCAAAAAGAAAAAAAAACTACGGCTTGAAAATGATGAAGAAAGCTCGCAGAGAAATCATGTCAATTTTCAGCACGTGTGTGACAAGCTTGCAAGTTACATACAGAGGTTACAAATAAAAAAAAGATACAAGCTTTTTTTATGGCTGAAGTTTAAAGTTTGATCTCCGTTTTGTACCTGTGCAAATACACAAAGTGAAGAGGGTATCTGGCTAAGTTTGAAGAAGGGGGACAACGACAGCTGTAAACAATCATTCTTTGTCCCTGTCTAACCACATCTGCAGTAAAAGCTGCCATGCCGTTCTTCTGGTAGGAAGTGGCAAAAGAAGGGGGTGGCCTGACGTCATGCTGGGGGCTGAATAACTGTCCCGAAAGACGCAGGTTGCGTACCTCTGATTTAATTTTAACTGATTATAAGCTTCCGCGGATTCATTGCTTCCTCAGTTTCCGCCATAATGCACGCACGAACGTCCCTACTCTTGCTTATTGCAATCAATTTGGACAACTCCGCCAATAATATTCGTTGCTTCACACGTGATACCGCAACATTTCAAACCGAACCTTTCTCAGGCTGTTGTTCTAGTTTTACGGGGGTCTGCTGCTGCTGCTGCTCCTGCCGCTTTCTGATCTGGTGCATGACGGCAATTTGTCTTACGCCAGATGTTGGGGACCTCATCGTGTCACCCCTGAGTGGTCCGGAAGTAGGTTCGAAGGGAAGGGAGGCACCTGGAGAAGTTACACAAGATAACGGTGGACTCCCCGCACCGCCCTCAAAGGAGTCGTCCGGGAAACAGATTGACGGTAGAGATTGCGGGGAAGCCTCAGTTTACGTCTGTGGCACGTTCTCTGCGCTTGGAACTGATAGCTTCTTCACCAGGGAGCTTGAGACTTGAACACTTCTTGTAACGTCTCGCACCTCCCTATGCTCTCGCCACTGCTAATTGCTTACAAAACATTATCTACACCATGCACTGTGATGGTGTGAAAAAATGCCACAAGCAAGTTCCCTTCTATCCAAGTATACCTGGCTGAGATCTTCGGGTCACGCCGATTCCCACGTACGAGTTGGTTCCGCCAATACACTTCGTGTAAAAGAGGTCATTTTTTGAAAGGATTTAGTATATCTTTGCCAGGCTTGTTGGTTTGACCTGTACTAATGCTTTCATAAATATTAGCTAGCTTATAAGCACACCTCATATTCCCACAGTATTTCTTTCCGTTTGCTCTCGTCTTAATTTTTGTGGGGAGCGAAGTAACCGATACGGGACAGTCTCGACCAAGCTGCGACGTGTTGTTTCCCTGAAATAGGGCTGCCTTAGAGGAAAGAAGGTTAATTCATGGTCAACACTACAAAGAGTCACGAGACGTGTACCATCCTTCGTTTTTCGTTAATTGAGCACCCCTCAGATATTTTTTTCTATGTTGCTTTCTTCATCATGCTAGACTTTTTCCCATAAAAATGGGAAAAGGGTAAATAGCGGGAAAGCTGCGGAACACGGCAGCAGAACTCTTTTGTGCCACAGTGACAGCGTTCTCAGGCAAAAGCAACGACCAGGAGGAAAGAGAAAGAAAGGAAGAAAGTTCCAGGATGGGGAACGAAGGGAGATGGAGATCTGATGGGGGATGTGTGGGGAGGGCTAATAAAAAGCACACCGAAAAAAAACGCACAAAGCAACAAATACGTCAGGAATGCTTTTGTGCATTGCAAATCTGGTTGTGAAGTTGGGAGAGGGATTTCCCCTCATCTTTTCCTCCACATCTATCTTCCAGGTTCTCTCTACCCGGTCCTGATTCTCCCCCAAAAAGCTACTGGAACCATCGCCATGCGACGCTGGGCCATGCCACAGGCATTTAATTCCAATTTTATTTTTTTCGCGTTGTGGCTACGAATTATTGACTTTCTTCACGAACTGCTGTTGTCTCAAGGAAGTGTTGAAGCTGAAATTCTACGGTTTCCCCCCTGATCGCTGACCCGACATCAGCATTTCTTGTTTAGCACGGTGCTGTTGCCTAAGAGACTAGCTTCATCGTTCGTGACTAGCTCCCAGCAGACAATACAAACAATGCACCACCACGGCCAAGGGCAGATCGAGGGGTCGTGGCACCACCAATAGCCATCTAAGCCCAAAACAAAGCAGATTTGGAAGCCCGTCTTCTCTGGCAGATTTTTTCGAATAGAAAAAGCAAGTGAAGGCCGGGACAACGTAAACCAATTTAGGGAAAGCTGTTTTTCCTTGTATAAAGAACCATTTCCAAGTATTTCCGAATTTTTTTCTTCCTCAGATCTTTGTTGGCGCATCGCGTCTGGCGTTCTCTTTTCTTTTCGTTTTTATTCCCTGTAGAGTAGTTTGAATTGTTATGTTTGAGAGGATAGTTGAAAGTCCGTTAAAGGGTACGCTGCGGTGAGTGCGTAGAGGACGAAAAGTAGAAGAGAGCCATGGTATACATTACCCTGGCTTTGAATCTGATACGACGGTCGTCGCCCAGGAAGATGAGGCCTGATAACGGATGTCGAGGCAAATTGAGGCGGCTTACTCCGCCATTGGAAGAAAGATAGATGATGAGCTGGGCTTTACCCTTGCACGTGCGACTGTCTGCCCTAAGAAGGGAAAACCACCACGAAACTGCAACCAATGGTGACTACGGATGACAAAATAAATGGGAATGAAAGAACAAGCACAACAGTTAGAAGAAGATTAGGAGTGGTATGGGAACAAAATTATGCAGTCAATACGTGCTTCTTGTGAAAGCAATAGTACCCCTTTCGGTGCGGTAGAGGGCGAAAGATTTTGAGGGACAGAGAAGAGAGAGAGGGAGAGGGAACAAAGTTTGTAAACCTTTTTTTGAAAAACGTTCATCGTTGAAGTAGAATACGGATTATGTTTTCCAGCGGCATAAATTTTTAAACGATGCAGAGAACCACAGGTGATTTTCAGATGTATTGCTTTGGGCTTCCCTAAGTTTATAGTTTTGCGAAATAGGGTGCACGGACCCGCAAACAGTGTCGTAATTTCTTTACGATCAAGTTTGAGCTGGTCATTTTTGTGGTTGGAAAGGATTGACTAGCTGTGCTTGGCGTACATAGAAAACATTCCGATATTCACCAACGCGTGTAGTGGCGGACTCTGGTGGTTACAGCAATCCGGTTCACTCCATTTTTAACGGCACTGGGTGGGTTATCAATACTAAACTAAGACACCCCTCCCCTTCAATCCAGTTTGCACGAAGTACTCGAACGTCAATAATGTCTTGTGCAGACCGTAACGTTCAATTGACAATTCAACGCTTACTCACCAACGCGTCTAAAAGATAGTAAATGCGCCAATTTAATGAGAAGTGGTTCGAAGGCCTTCGGAAGGTCGCTCAAACGACCGTGTATCTAAGGTATTCGGCGTTTTTAGTTTTAACGCAAAGATTTACTACTGGCGTCAAGCGATTCCGTGGAGAATGCGCAAATGACCTTTTTATCGCAGACATACCCCCGGCGACACACCCCTCGAAGCACATCGCGCGATTCGCCGGGCCCGCTGTTGGCGCCTGCGGGCGCCGACAGCGGGCGCCACCGTCGCTGTGGTTGAGGAAGCTGAGGAACCACTACCGCAGCCTCCCATGCATGCGGCGCTGAGTCGTTTCGGGAAACGGGCTCGTCTCGCGCATGGCGAAGAGGAACGGTGCGTTCGCCATGAATGAACGCTGCTTTCGCCTCGGCGAACGCCTCGTTCGCCCGGCCTCCTTCTGCGAGCGTTGCGCGGAACCGAACGGCTTTGAGACGGGGTCGGCAATAGAGCTAAATCAAAGGTTAACCAAGGGGAACCAAGACTCAACCAGACTAAGCCAAGCTTTTGCTTTGCATATCGAAGGTTAGCGGAGCTAAGCCGCAGCCTTTTTTTCACAGTATATTTGTAGCGCGCTGGGAATACAATATCCTCCCAGTCAAGTTTGTTTTCCACGCAAGTATAGGAGCTGTGACGACGGTCGTGCAGTAGGACCTGCAGATCACAGCGCAGCACGTGGAAGCGTAAACTTTGTAACAAAACAGTGCAAAGTAATAAGTGAGTGTCCAGTGACAAAGACGCTTTGTTGGAGAGGGTATCTTCACATCAGATACCAGCTGCTTTATTTTCGACACTGCGAAATTTAACTACGTTAGTACTGTTCCGTTCGTCAACGCCCCCTATCTTCCCTCAATGTTTACCTGAAGAGAGTTCTGAGTGTTTGTGCATGGCACACGTACACGCTACACTTGAAGACATGCGTACACACACCGTTCGCTTATATTATTTATTTATTTGTTTGTTTAATTTTTATTTAATTATTTGGCATTATAGTAGTTGGACAGATGAACGATATGGTTACACAGAAGTTTGCCCGCACATCAAAAGTTTGGAAAGAAAGAAAACCATTTTGGTAAAAACTAAATGGCACCTAAATATTACGTGGCTGCACACTTCGGCCTGTGACTACAGTAGTAAGCATACATATGGTACATTTTACGAAAGTGTATAGGATAACACCGCGCTCAACAAGGAAGCTTCGCTCAGTACACGGAACATATAGCTCAGGGCAGAAGACGTTCCCAAATACAGCGCGTTGGCTGGCATTGCACAAAGAAAAATGGAAGTTTTAAAGGGTGAGTACATCCTCTCCTACAAAGATAATCATGAATTGCAAGTGCAAAATTCACATCAGACGCAATGTGAATTGCGTCAGGAGGCAGCAGATTTCATTGGCGTATTGTGCGGGGTAAAAAGAAATGTTTTGCAAATGGTCGTTCGCGCGCAGATTTGTTCTATGTTCAGTAGACGATCGTGGTGCCATAATATGTGTTTGTGGTTGCAGATAAGTCCTCTTTGTTTAGGGATGTGTGATTGAAAAGTAGCTCAGCTTTAATACTGGTGCAAGGCTGGAGAAACGGCAGAGCTGGGGCCCCTCTCCCTTCTTCGGAGACCCGGCTGTCGCTACCCCCAATGGATTGCCAAACTTGCCTCTGAAAGTTCTCCATGACGGGCAGGCCCGGATAGTTTTGTCCGCAGCCTTTCCCATCTCTCCCAAAGTGGACCGCGTGAGCACGCGCTGGAACCCGCGGCAAATGGCTCCGCGGAACCCGTCTTCTGAGGCGCGAACTCGGCGCCTGTGCTCCCCACTTACGGTGCGAACGCACGTGAACTGGTGAGGAGAACATTCCAGGAGAGATCACGCCATGAACGCTGGAAAGAGCGTTCTCGAAGTTTTAGCTAACCGACGCCGGGCGCTCTCACCAGGCGCCCGCTCATGGGCGCTTGATATTTTTAGATGCGAAGCATCTCATGGTCGGGGCTATGTCCCTCCCTTGTCGTTGTCGTTGTTGCGCCGTCCACACCCCCACTGCGCATGCTCGGCGTGCTGAACGCCCGGTCCCTTCTATGGCTCCTGGAGCGACAGTGTTGCCGGTGTCTTGCTGGGCTGACACGAGATGAGCACGCTTCCTCTTTAAGGGCTCCTGGAGCGACAGTATTGCCGGTGTCTTCCTGGGCCAGCACGCGACGAGCACGCTTCAACGCGCCTTCGATGTTCATGGTCGTCAGCAGCGGTGTGCGTCGGCGAGTCTCGGCGGGCCGTGATTACAAGCAGCCCACATCCACCCGGGGAACGGGCATCGACCTCACCTTGAGCAACTTTAGGGTTCATTCACTACAACAACAGCCCTTGAATTTACATTTCACAGACCATAAAACTGTCATAATTAAGCGGAACGCCAACCACAGCTCGACGTCACCTACGTTGAACATGATGATGATATTGATAAATAAAGACAAACTCCTACCATGTACAACGTCTCTCTCTCTCTCTCTTTAATGCCTCTCCACTCCTAACCCCCCCCCCCCATTCTAATGAAAATACACGCATCTTCCCGTAGGGAACCTGAGTAGTATGCGAAACAGCCATGGGGTCAATGCAATTTCCCATTTCATAGTTCCGGTAAGTGAAAGTGTGGTATTTACCATGGAAACCTAACTGTAAATATAACGGTAGCTACGTACCTCAACCTCACGGAAACGACGAAATGAAAATAATTGGGCACTTGAATCGACCCCATGCCTGCATCGCATACTACTCAGGGTTCCCCTACGGGAAGATGGTGTTATTTTTTTTCTCAGTATTTTTTGTGAGGTCCGCACGTGCACCAACGCCCACACGCCAGCCTGGACGACGCCGGGTTCTCCTCACGTGCGCTGAGTATTCTTTTTTGGCATATTTTTCTGGTAACGCTAAACGGTGAAACTAAAAGGTTAAACAGCTCGTGCCGTTAAAAATTGTACCCCGTAGGATCGTGAGACGAAAAACAACTCCGCGTAGTAAATGATCTTCAAGACATAGTTGGCGTTTTAATTCTGTGACACTGCTAGGGGAGTGAGAAAATGCTGGTTATGAACCGGACATTACGGCTCTGTATCGCTTTTATACTGTCCAAAAGTGGTCGCGGGTGCGGATCCCACACGACGGACGCGTATTTAAGAATTGGGCGAACGTTGCTTAGGTAAAGAGTTTTAGTGACGCCGAGTGGTGCGTAATTAAAGTTCCGTTGAATGAAGTTGAGTATTCGCCCTGCTTTTAAAGTGATGCTTTGTACGTGACGATTCTATGTCAGATACTCGGAAAACAGTAATCTCAAGTGTGTTGTTTCATTTGCTTCTGATAATGGGGTGTCATATGATTGTGTACTTATTGGTTGTCGTTTACGGGTAAAGCAAATATGCTTACATTTTGACAAGTTCTGGGTCATAAGTCACCTTTTGCCTCAGAAGGATATATTATTAAGGTCCAGTTTGCAAGGCTACCTTAATCGTCAGAATAGTTATTTCTCGCTATTAGACGCAATCGCCTGCATATACCCGGATTTTTAAACTATTTCTGGTTCAATGTCATTGATATAAGTAAGAAATAAAAGAAGCCCAAAACAGAGCCCTGGGGAACGCTAGAAGATACACACGCTTATTCTGAGTCTGCGCCATTATTTTACGACTTTCTGTGAACGACCGGTTAGATAGTTTTGAGCCAACAGAGAATGTCATCCGGTAATCCAAGAAGTTACAACGCTTTCTGGAATTTTATAGTTACGTAGTCGTTTGAAAATATTTGTCAAATGATGTGAAGGTGTCGTGGGTAAAGTATGCTAGCATATTTACGCAAGAATGACCAGCTCTAAACCCATGTTGGCAAGGAACGAAGAAACTGTTGTTTCGATTGTGGTTAAACTTCTAAACACCTTTACATGATATGTTCGCAATATTTCAAAACAAAACGAGGTATTTTATCTGTACCCGGCGTCGAGTTTGGTTTTAGTTTGAAGAGAATGTTTCATATTCCTGAGTAGGTAATAACAATATTAGGCATAACATCAATTACGCCCTCAGTTACGTTGGGGTACTGACGTGGAAAATTCCGAAACGAAGAAATCATTAAAACAACTTGATTTATCTCTTTCGTTAGTAACAGATGCACTGTTGTGGGTTAACGCAGCGATGCCAACTCGGACTATGTTGAAGCGTTGACATACTTTTTCTGTACAACTGCAAGTTTTCCATTCGCCTGCTAAAGCAAGGCATTACAGAGGGACGGCTGAAGATCATTACTATGGCGTATTGTGCTGAGCTATGAAAGAACCAGTCACCTACGAGCCGGCATCGACGCTATCATGTACTGCCGCCTTGAATCCGCAAGCCTGTTTCTAAGGCCCTGGGTTGTAGGGAAAACATCTTTTCAGCTGAAAGCAATAGAGGGAAGCCGTCAGTCCAAGAGGCCTCGAGCTCCTCCGGCTTTTGACTAAAACTCGCAGAGTAGCGAGCTGCCAAGTTCAGGTAGAAAGAGTACATTTATATTGGCGACAAGCGATTTCTCCAACACAGAACCATTGCTCATCCTCCCCAATAAACTCAGTCAGGCTGGGTTCCCACCTCCTACCTAAATAGAGGGCACAGAAGTGCGACGCAGTAGTGCACGTGGACGCTCTGTTTTCATTAAAGGTTAATCTTGAGATGTAGGAAAGAGGCGCCGAGCTCCAACATTCGAGAAAACCAGCCTTGTGAAAATGACGGGGAAGCACCTAGTCCCACGGGCTTTGCAATTGACACTGGAATGTACCGCTCTCCCTGTTAAAGCTCTCAGCGTAGTGCCTCGACTCCACGGGCCTCTCAGGAGCGTCATTTTCTCCCAGTGGATCCGTATCTAAACAACGCCGCAACGGACACGTTCCCTAGCTCTAATGTGCGTTACTCTCAGCATCTCCTCTTCGCGTCGGAGCATCCAAGTTGGGATTTACTTCCGCTGTGTTAACCCCGACGAGCAGAGCCCCGCTTCATCGTCTGTCCAACGCTTCACGCGCTATACGGACGGCCCGAGTGCAAAACAATTTCTGTCTCCTTGTTTCTTCCTACCTTCCTCTTGTTCTTCCTTCTTCATCATTTTCTTCACATCATACACGCCCACTTCGTTGCCAGTTGGTCAAGTTTGTGTGGTTCCCTTCCGCTCCCCCTCGAAATACGCTGAAGGGACCAGCATGGCAGCGACGAGAAATAACAAAAGTCTGAAGGAAAAGAGTGGGCGTTACGGTAGGATTAGTGGCTAGATGACTGGCTAAGAACCTTTGCGGATTTAGAACAATGATAGAGTACACTGAAGGGAAAAGAAATGGCATACTCCCCCTACCTAGAAATGAAATCACGCGAAAAAAAGTACAGTTACAAGGATAAGTGGAGTTATCAAATATCTGTTCCACTTTTCTTTCTTTCATTACGCACCCCGCGTGATATAAGGACAGTACATGGGCCCTGTTCTTAGATTAGCCGCCTTCCTTCGTCTGTTTTTTTTTCCGCAAGAGAAAGATTAATAGCAGGAACACCACGGTACGAGCTACATCTCCCGGAAATTGGTTAGCTCATCCCATGAGCTGCGGCTTTTTTGCCTTCTGTTGATGTGCGGCGCTTCGTTCTTGATCCCCGCGTTTTTTTCTTTTGTGGAATACATTTAACCTTACATTTTTATTTATTGTAGTATTTTGTTTAAAATGTGCGAGGGTGTAACCCTCTCGGACTAGAAGTCTTTTAATTGGTCCCCTATGCACCTGTCTTTATTCCTGTAAATTTTTGGTGGGCCGAGAGACCATACTTTCAATAAATGAATGAATGAATGAATCAATCAATCAATCAATCAATCAATCAACCAATAAAAAATTAAAAATGAATAAATCAATCGATCAATCGATTAATCAATCAGTCACTGAATAAGTCAATCAATCAATCAATCACTCAACCAAAATATTAATTAAGACATCGATGAATTGATCGAGAAATTCAGACTTCTAAATGAATAACGAATCAATTATCCAATGAATATAAAAATTTTTAACTTAAACTTACTAGCCCTAAAACTGCAACACCTCGTGTTGTCGTCCCCTGAATTTTTCTGCCGACTTTCACAATGACTAACGTCGTCAAAGGTTTGTCGTTTCCCTCATTTTACAACCAACGCCTGGTTCGGCGAATTCAGATGCCGCATGCTTGGCAGCCGTTGCAGTTCTCGTGTTTAGTACACTTTTACAGCGGCCACGTAAACAATGATGTGTAATGGAAGAAAACTCAGTCCTATTATCCAGACAGTGTCGTTACATAGCGGGCTCACACCACTAACGCCCTAGATTGTGCTTCTCCACTCATGTCAGGGTATCTTTCGTTTTTGGCTGGCTTCTTCCGGTCAAAATATGACTTCTCGTTTTGCCCAACTCCAATTTATTTGCTCTGCGGTATCGTATTCGATGCAGATTTTATATATTTGCCGCAAATGGAAAGACTGATCAAACGCGTATAGAAGTAATGAGGCAGGCAGCTAATTATATAAATTTTGCAGCACATATTGAAATAAATAAATTTAAAATTACTTTTGAGAAGAATGAAAACAAAAGGTACTGGGTGAAAAATATTTAACACCAATCCGCCAAGCGAAGTCGGTTGGTCAGCGAAGCTGTATAATTGTGGTTTGAAATTTTGGGTACGAGAGCTTTAGTGAATCATTCATTATTTGTAAAGATTGTAAGGATGGCTTTCAGGTCACTCTGACGCACACTGAGTGGTGCAGTCGCAGCGTACATTCGTTCACCTAGAGCCACTAAATAAAATATTTTATTACCCTACGTATGCCCGTTAGAAAGGAGAAATATTGAGTTGTAGCCAGACATGCACCACAACATGGTATACACAAAATAACTTGGAATCACTTGGAATTACTTCGGAAAACTACTCAAACGTTTATAATGTACCGGGAGCGCACTTGTTATAGAAGCCCAGTCAGCTGAGCGAGCAGCAAACCATATCATTGAAACCGGAATTAGTAGGAAAGTTGTGATTCGCGTTAGAAGATTTTTTAGGGCAAAGAAAACCGCGGAGAAGACATACTCTTACTGAAAATGGATTGTCATTTTTCTAGTTGCTGGTGTAACGAAAATTGAATGTTCTTGGTGGCCTTGCTGTTAAGAATTGTGTGGGATAAAGTGGTATTGTGCCTATAGTTTAATAAGGTGTACTATTATGAGCTTATGAAAGGGAACACAGGAACGCGTGGCAAACAGACTCGGAGCAATACGCGGATGGCGCTGTGAAAAACAGAGGGGGAGAGAAGGGCGCTATTCCACTAACTGTTGGCCTTCCCACCACGCTGGAATTTCTACAAAGCAGCAGCTTACGTCATTCGCCGAATATGTGGTATCGGTCCGACAGCCGTAATATGGTATCGTCCGACAGCGCCCCTTTCCACTTTGTTTCCGACGGCGGCCGCTGCGTTTCACTAATAGCTGGGTCTGAGGGTGTTTTCTGCACGTTCCTGTGTTCCCTTTCATATTGCCAGTAATAGTACGTTTGGGCGAGAGGGTGCTTCGTACTGAAGGTCCAGTTTCACAAAAGAACACGGCGACAACAAATGCGATACACCACACAATGCACAGGCCTTTCTAGGATGAGAAGTTTCAGAGCTACTGTGACGAAAACAGAGCGAAATTACTAATTTCATACAATCAACGTATGAACAGTTTCAAGTTGAACAAAACAATGTCTCCTAAATTGCTTGCCCTAACTGCATATCGTCGCAAGTCGGAATACATATGGTATCAAGTTCGCAACAGAAAGGCAATGTTACTCTGCAACTTTTACCTTTCCGCCAACTAAAATTACTCCGACAAGGGATTCCTCTGTACCGCCGGCTATCCTCGACCTCGGTTTTTGGTTAAACCTTGCTTACGTATGTCCCTCCCAGACTCCGGATTTATTTTTTCAATCATATAAGCTATTGCATCGTTTCAGGGACGGTACGACGGTGGGGAGTAGGCGTAAGGAGAGATGCGTTTCGCTGGTATCAATATAAATCGCTGTTGTACAGTAAAATGCTATCCTATGTAGTCTCCGTGGTACGATAAAACTGTGCAATACTTTCTATAAAGCACATAGATACACAGAGGCCGGAAATCTTTTCCTGGCGGAGGTGTCATGGAGTCCGTTTTTTAATCTCCTCGCGGCATACTCAATCAGGTTGAGGACGAGTATGTGGTAGAGAGGCGAAGTTACTTCCACTTCCCGGCGGAACACTTCACGCCGAGTGAGAAAGCCGGAAGTAGAAAGAAAAGTAGCGAAAGTAATATGGCAGGCGTGGGTGAAAACAAATAAGCGACACCGAAATTCAGTACTGATGTAAGGCTACGTACGCACTGAGTGAAGACTCTAAAATGACGATGCGTCCCAAAACGCAAGAGTGCCGAGGAGCATACAAAACTCGGCACATCTAAGAAAAAGAAACACACTGCGGGTAAGAACAGGATTTCGGCCCGAAATGCCCGGCCTGGTTTTAATAAAACCGGCATTTTACACATCGAGAAAAAAAAATGGAGGCAACACAAAACTTGAGAAAGTGTTCCAAGAAAAGGCAGACAAAAGCGGCGCAGAGTTGAGAAGATGTCTTCGGGCAGCTGTTGAAGAACCAAGATGGAAACGATATATATATATATATATAAGAAAGCACTTCGACACGAATATGAGGGAGCGTATATATAGCTATATATATATATATATATATATGGGTGAATAAAGTACGATACCGCAAGGGTGGAACGGAATAATTTCAAACGTTCCCCTTTGTGTTCATTTATACTTCGCGCCACCTCCTGTGTTCTTCGTGGTAGCGCTTAATTCTTTTTTGTTGGGGAAGTCGACAGAGGGAATCGAGTTTCTCTTTACGCCTTATTGTCATTGGAGAACTGATCTCTGTTGTCTGTGTATTCTCATACCAACTCTATCATTTTTTGATCTGTTGTCTCCCAACGCAATTGAGATGCAGCCTTTTGCCACCACCCTATCGAGAATTGGCACTCAAGTCAACAGCCTGAGGATAACAGCACGCTTTCAATCTCTCACTTGTACTTAGTCTTTTGCTTTGTCATTGTGCTTTCGATGCTTCCCAACTTTTCCTGACTTTTTCGGACATTGTTTCCTGGGTCCTTAACAGAACACATCGTGAGATGATTTTGGGTTTTACAATTTTCATGGCGAAAACAATGATATCGCCAGATTCCATTGGTTGCAAACCCCCTGGCGACTCCCAAATGTTAGCTCAACTGGAATTTAAATAAAACCTTTCTGTACTAAAAGCACCAAGAGAAATTACTTCATCGTTTTTGGCGTTTATTTTTCGGCCGCAATGACATTCCATAAGATATAGGGCTCTCGCCTGAATTCAATAAATTTTCTGCTGTATTAAAATTTCCCTCTGTTGAGTCCGGCGAAAAGCCACAGTTTTGAGGACAGTGGAACCGTTACAGGGTAGGTTATTGAGAATGATATTTGATTTAGTCGGTTTTGGGTTGCACAGTCGAAAACGTAGGTTTTATTATGGGATTGTATAATCTTTTATTTAGAGGAAGCGCGGGTGTAGGGGCGTCCGCCATGTTAGGGGCCTCCTTGTGGAGGTAGGCCTGGGCTTTCCTGGCCATTCCCAGTATTCGCGTCCGGCTAGCGT
Source organism: Haemaphysalis longicornis (assembly GCA_013339765.2). Lineage (NCBI taxonomy): Eukaryota > Metazoa > Arthropoda > Arachnida > Ixodida > Ixodidae > Haemaphysalis > Haemaphysalis longicornis. Next base: position 27,629,372 of record CM023458.1, on the reverse strand, counting down.
AACGTGAGTATGTCAAGTCGGCGTTGGTCGGCCGGCCCGCCTACATTTCAGTGGGTTGGCAGCAATAAGGTGTTAAGAATTGGTTGTGTTGGCACTCTAATACCATGCGGTCGAGAGTGCAGGGCGGCGGGAAGAATTTGTCCGGCGGAGGTGTAGTGAGTGGGTTACACGGATTGGAGCATGACGCCTTGACAGTTGGAAACAGTTTGGAGCCGGCTAAACATTATCGTCCTACGCCGAGGAGATGAAGATGACTACGTGCGCAAAATTATACAATTGCCGAAGCAGTTCAATTCAAAAAAAGGAAGTGTTTTTTTTTCTTTTTCGTCTCTTATTTTCTCTCCCTCTCGGTCTGCTCTAAATACCGACTTGACTCGGCGCGTATGCCACATGCGCTGAAGGGACCTCTGAACTCTGATAAAAGCAAAATCGCGCTAGGTTAAAACATTTGGTGAGGAGCCCTAACGATGGTTGGCAGCAATGTTAGGGAGCCGTATCAATGGCAAGGCGAGGATGATCCCTGTTCTCATCCCTAACCTCTATCCTGCACCCCCTCGGTCGATTATTCCGAACGCTGGCATCCCGAGTGATGGAGATCCTAATCGAGAGCGGGAGGGAGGGGGGCGGGTGCAGAGGGTAAGAGACAAGTCGAAGTCGTGCTGTCCTGGCATGGACGGTAAGGAATTTTATTCATAACCACTGAGAGATAGGTCGTTGCAGCACAGTAAATGAGTTTAAAGAAGAGACCGGTATCAGCCTTTTTCAACGGCGTGCTTTACCGGCCGTGTCACTCTCCCGTGACGTGTGTACACAAATCCGGCCTTTGACAAAATAGCTTGGTTGCGAAATTGTCGGCTCATCAGAAGGAATCCGACCTCCTGGGTTTTGAAAACAAAAAACAGTTGTCGGCGAGCTCTTCTGCAGCGATATTCTCCTTGCTGTTTACCTTCTGCGTATAAAGAGCTAAAGGCGCGCGAATCTACTTCATAGTTAGTTCATAGTTTAGTTTTGTCTTTTTGCCTTGGTGGTTGTCGGATCCCAATCACACTTTCGGTATTGGGGAGAAGATTTTAGAGTGGCGCCCGTAGCGGCGCCAACGAGAAACTGAATAGAGGGGAAGCAAAGCAGACGACACAGGCTTTTTCACATGGCCGAAGACGTACCGTATATTTCTGGAGAACGATATTTAGCCATTTATCCAATTCTAGGGAGCACTTTTGAGTATATGTTCATCTGAAATAATTACTCCAACTGTACAAATTTCCCGAGAAGATTTTGCTAGCTGTTTTACAGCGTTTTGTCCGAACTAAGACCCCACTTACCTGACATTCAGCCGTCCCTCTACGAGAGCAGCCGCACTCAGTCTTTCTTACCATGGCTATGCGAATCCGTACAACTGTTGCACGAGAACAGTTACTAAAATAAGAAACAGAGGAGCGAAGACTCCAACGTTGTTTATTTCTCAGCGTTCGAATGAAATTCCAGTTTTGTAAGAAACTGCATTCGCGTCGGTGTACTGGTCCCCCGACAGGTGACAAAATTTGTCTCCCCCACTGAACATAGTCCCACACAGTAGACGCTGAAGGCGGCAGAGTTAGAATACCTTCACAGGCTTTCGCACACTATACACGTGCAAATACGCGCGACACTGACATGGGTATATACGCATTAAAAGCTCTGCTAAGTTCGCTAATCGCGCGCGGATGTAAGAGCCACCGAACTGCCCTTAACGGCTGCCCGCGCTTTCTTCGGATGCTGTCGTTCAGGAGAGGGGAACAAAAAGAGCAGTGACCTCCCGCATTGTTGTGTGTTTGTATTGATTCCGACCAGAGCAGAGTGCTGGGGAAAGAATAGGGGCGGGTGGTGGAGGCGGCGGCCAGATTCCCCCTTCGCCCCCCTCCCCCCTCCCCTTAGTATCGTCTGCCTCGACGTCAACTTGTCTTTCTTTGTTGGCATTTATTTGCAGACAGCCACGGGTCGCGTGATTGCTTAGACCAATGAATGTTGGTGTCGCGGCGACAGCTTCTATTTCAAACGTACTGGTTTTCTCGACGTGCTAAGGCTGCGCGGGAAATGTGCGCTTATCGCTCGTTGAGTTAGCTCGTCTGTGTGTTCCATGGAGTTGTGAAACTGTGTACACCTCGTGGTTTGCCTTCAATTACCTGTGCTTGTTCCATCACTGTCTGCGTGTCATCTCGCCCGTCTTATATGCGCTGCCGGCTCTCCGTGCCACGAGGTCTAATGACCATTGGATACCGACTCACACAACAGAGTGTGTGGTACGTGTAGCCCTGCCTATTTTGTGCGGATTACGGGTCGTCCGCGCTAGGAGCGTGTTTTGCGTTGCCACCTGTAAGTACCGCGGTCCTGACTGTTGCGCAATAGGTGCAAAATTGAAAAGAAATCGTTCTGTGTTATTGTGCTATGCTTGTTTTTTTTGTGTGTGTGTGTTCGTGGCATTTCTTCATCAGCGCTTTCATCTTGGAAACATCAGGTTGTTTTAACGGTGGCCTGCGGCGTGAGCGTTGCAGGTGACCGGCGCTGATGTTACTTGTACGCGCTTACTTGTACGCGCTAAAAATATTTTTAGAGCAGCTTTTAGCATGTTCACGTTTCATTTCGGCGTAGCGTGGAGTGTGGGGTATCAATCGTCTTCGGAAGCGGGGCCTTATAAATTGCCGCACTGACTCGCGACTCAATTCGTAGGTATGGGACTTACTACGTACACAAGGGTTAATCAAAAGTGACCTAAAGCCAAACTTCTTTCGTGCCCGGTAAGGCGGAACGTTCAATGAGAATTCTCGAAAAACTTGCAACTTTCGGCGGCTTCTCGTGTTTACCACGGGTAAATTGTCCGACGGAACAACAGCTGTTCTTTAAAAAAAAGCCACTGTCTTCTCACCGCCGCGAATGATTGCAAAGCCTTTTGTGTCGGCTTTTCGTGGCTGTGGCGATTTCTGCGCTGTTATTATCATTTCCGTCTGAGATGTGCCTGAAACACTCTGCGCTGAAGTGTACTACAGACCGAGTCCAACGTTCCTTCAAAATTTCAGCTTTGATATCCAGAACTTGCGTTGGGTTTCCGCCTGCGGAAAGCATTGCAGGCTAATGCCTGATGTGTATTTCGTAGAATTCCACTGCCCCACTGCGGATAATTTCCCCGTACATTAAAGGAATCTTGTTTGACCGACCAGTGCCCTAGAGAAACCCATGTATTTTTGTCGTTTGTTTCCCCTCTATAGAAATTTGACCGTGGCGCCCCCTAACTTAAGCGGCGCCACCTATAGGACGATCTCCTGGCCTATTGCGTGGATGCTTCTCTCCGGTGCCGACGTTTGTTGGTTTCACGTCTTGTGTCTTGCTCTTCACAGCACAGTCGAATCGAGTGTGCGCCTTGTTATCTGCTCCCGAAAGCACCGATTGAGTGAAGGTTGAACAGCGACTAATTGGAGCCTCGCAATTAACGGCTTCTTTGTTCACCTCACGCCTGCGCATTATTTTTCTGGTTTTTCCTGCATTTGATTGCTTCCGTATAAGCTTAACAAGCAGAATCTTCTTGGGATAAAGTGAAAGCTCGGCGTCACTACCCGGGCTTGTTGCTGCTTTTTAATTGCATCCGAAGGAATGGTAAAAATCGGCAAAGAAAAAGTATTACCTCTGAAACAATTAAACCTCGCTAGGTTCCGCTGATAAAGCAAATAAGACGTCCAGTTTCCTCGGGGCACTTAAGTTTCCATACGTGATGTGAATGCGAAATCCCGGCGATACTTATTAACAACTCCGTTATAACTACATCCAGTTTGCGCCATTTTCCTTCCCTTTCGCATCTCTGGGTTGAGGGGCGAAATAGCTCGACCGGAATCTTTTTGCTGCACAGTTTTTGCGTCTCTTTTGTTGCTTTCGTTTTTTCCACTTGCGAAGTAAATTACATTAGCAAGCAGACTACAACGCCTGGAAAATGATCGGAATGGTGGCGTAGTATCATCTCATGTGCCGAGTAGTCATGTGTTGCTTTTGTGATTATGTCATTTTGGAATAAAAAATAGTAATAGTACAATGTCAGCGTATCCGGCTGCTTCTGTGGAGACACGGGTTGAAATCTACTCGGATTGCATGTGTCTGTTTTTTTTATCTTCACAACGGCGGTCATTTCTTTGACTGGAAAGTATGATGTTTCTTTTTTTTAGAAAAAGGAAATTACATATTTCGGTTATAAATAACCAAATAAGTTTACTGGCCGACAGCACCCTCGAAAGCTTTGTACAGGGCCTTTCGAAGGCCACTGGCCCCAAAAAAACAGTGATTATTCTTTCGGCTAGGTTCCTTATTTGTAAACCGGCCATGCGAGATAAGCGAGATAAGATCTCGTTTCCTCCGGCTGCAACGTGTCAGTTGTCCCTTTTGGGAGCAATTGCTTCTTCTTTAGTTCCTCCTCTTCACAGGACTGGGACCCAAGGCTCCGCTCGTCGTTGTTATGTACTGTCTGTCACTGACGGAGGTTCTTTTTTTTTCAGCTGAGTTCCGCCAGGGAAAAAAGAAAGCTTGGTTTGTTTTTATTACGCCGGCAGCCATACACACAGAAATTAAGTCCATCTGCGAAGCATGTCTCGTAGTGGCATTTCTCGGAATTGCGACGCTGGTTTTATTGTAGTAGAGTTTCTGATAGAAAATGAGAAAGCCCGATTTCGCTCATCGCTAAATAAGATAATTTTTTATCCGAACAGGGTTTTTCAACCAACAAACAAGAAATGTAGGGTCCGAAATTGAATTGGCTGCGGAGCATTCTATAAACCCAGCATAAGAAATAAAGCACAAACAACATTTAAATTCATGAGTTGTTCCATTCTGTAAAGGTGAATTATCAGTGAAATATCTAAGCAAAATAGCTGTGACAAAAAAATTTTGGCGAAAGGTTGAGCGAATTTAATCTCTATTCAGCGTTGGCTGCGATTCTTCCTTAGAAAGGCACATACACACTCGCACACATTTTCATTTTCCCACTACTGGCCTAAGAAATTGTGCATATTGATGACTGATCTACTAGAAATAAATTTATACGTGATTAGACATATAAGCTTGACGTCTAAGACAAGTTTTCCACTTGAAAATGGTGCTGAATAACAACTAATTTACTCAGGACGCATATTCAAGGTATAAGACGTATAATCTTTTGGTGCAAGTCAAGTTTTGGCTCTGCAAATTGTGCATAATATTGGGTAACCAACCCAAGATGCGTATGAAGTAATGAGCTGTATCGGTTTGAGGACGAAAAGATGTCTTGAGCGGTGTGTAACTTGAATGGTGGCTGCCTGATAATTGCACGCACATCGAGACGTTTGTTTCTCAACGGTTCACACTATAGAACGCCTCGTGGTTATAAACACACGTGGAGCATCTGGATTTTGTGCTCTAGGAGTGGAAAAATACAGGTCACCATAGCCAAATAGTCTTAGGATAAATTAGCGCACTCAGTGGCCGCGACGCGTACCGCAGTGTGTGCATCGGATATGCAAATAAAAATAACTGTGGTTGATTCCTCTACCATAGTAAGCAGTAAAACATGAAAGTGAAATGTGCAGCGAAATCTGCAGCTGAGTATTATTTGCGGGTCGGCAGCTGTCTTGTGGGTGTGCGTGGAGAGCGGCGGCCTGCTGGAGGGTCGCTTCAGCAAAGGTGCACTGGTGTCATTTCTGTGTCGGATATGACGCCAGTGAAATATTGGTGTATCCCGGCATAAAACGCTTTCATGTTAAAATATAAAACCCCAAAACGAACAATCCCAAGTATAACGTACTCTTTAATAGCAAACGTTGCTTCCCCGCAAGATGTTCTGTGTGCAGGGGTGGACCCTTTACAGGTCACTTCCTTCGTTGTACTGCCGTACTTTAAGTGACGAATATGACGTAAGGGAAATCTTCGTGAATCCAGAAATCAACCACTTTCGTGTTAAAAGGAGCGCGTTGCATCCACCGCTTCCCTCGTCTAGGCGCCGCAATCACCAGAAAGTCATGGTACCCTGCACCAATGTTATCGATATACACCAGTTGCGTAACTTCACATGGGCTCCACGTAAACAAACGTCGTCTGCGACTGACCGCCTGCTCTGGAGCCAAAGCATCGGCAATAAGGGGCTACATGATAGCCTGCCATCTGTCGACAAAAAATGTAGTTCTCAGACGGTTGCAGCTGCTGCCACTACCAATTCAATAATTGTCAGACATTAGTAAAGATCACGTAATTTGTGGTTCCCGATCTTGAAAATTAAGTATTGTGGGGTACGTTTGCTCAATAGGGTAACTGTGTAGCAAAGTTATGTTGTTATTCCCTAGATGCCTTGCCAATACACTTGTTCTCCTTTGAAAACGATGCAGTCATGCTCCAGTGTTGTACAGTCTTTGTCAAAATTTTGTGGGCCACGGCGACCATAGCCTGAGCAGGCGCCCGGCCGAGCAGGGGCCCTGCGCTTGCCGCTGTGGGCTGGTTGCGGGGCTAAAGAGAGCGAGGGGAACTTTTGGTCTTGCTTTTGTAGTGCGTCCGGCGCGACAAGTGCTGCGCAAAGTGCCTGCGCTGAAGCGAAGTGCGCCTGCTCTGATAAACCTGCCCCGCTGCACTTATCGCGCCACCCATACTACGAAAGAAAGTGCGAAAGTTCCCCTCGCCCTCTTTAGCCGCGCAACCAGCCGACAGCGGCAAGCGCAGCGCCCCTGCTCGTCCGCGAGCCTGCTCCCGCCATGGTCGCCGTGGCCCACAAAATTTTGACAAAGACTACATGTTCCTCTAAAACAGGAACAAAAGCTCGCTCCTTGTTCTTTCCGAATTTCGGAACAAGTTCCCGTTACGCGTTCCCTTATTGCGAAAGGAAGACGTTCCAGTTCCACTTCGAACATTGGAACGCGTCGTTACATTAACGTTACATTTCATTTTTAAAATTAAATATGGTGTCGGATCATCCTGAGGCGAAATAAAGTGAGAAATTTAAAACTCACATCGAACTACGTATATTACGAATCATTGGCGTATCCAGATGGGGGTGCGGATGTTCTGACCCCTTCCTTAATTTTTGTATTTATACCCCCCAAGACGATGACCCCTCAGGTCGTAGAAAAAGTCTAGTTGGTGATTTTTTCTATTTCTTCTATAACAGTTAAACCCATCCCGCTGCAAACATACGCCGAAATACTCGCCCACTACAGGAACGAGCGTCGCAAATACCCATTCCCCCACCCGAACCTCTCTCGCGATGAAGCTACTACCTTCCGGCGCCTACAGACAAACTCCTACCCACATAACACCCTGCTACATGCCATGTATCCCACCCAATACCCTGCCACATGCAAATCCTGCCCCCACCCAGGCACCCTGTACCACATTGTATGGGAGTGCCAGCAATCCCCTTCCCTCACCCCTAACCCCAACCCTACCTATGAGCAGTGGGTGGAGCTGGTCACAGCTCCGACCTTCCACACCAGCGACGATTGGTGGAGAGGGCACGGATGGCCAGCATAGCCCAAGGCATCCCGGACTAAGGCAGCCTCCCACCGGGCGGGTTCCCTAACATCAGCACCTGGTCTCCAATAAAGTTTATTCATCATCATCATCTTAAATTTTTATTTTTCCGAAATATCGATGAATAAAAAAACTCCTTCTCCTCCTCCTCCTCGTCTTCTTCCTCCTCCTGCTCCTCCTCCTCAACATCATCATCGTCGTCGTCGTCGTCGTCGTCATCCACATCATCGTCGTCGTCGTCGCCGTCTCGTCGTCATCATTATCATCACTGACGAAAGCTGACCGCCCTCACAGAAAAAACCTGAATCCGCCCCTGATACGAAAATGGACACCGGCGGCAGCATGTTTTATCTGATAACATAAATAATCTAAAGAAGCGCTCTTAGACGATTTTTTTTCAGGGAGAACTAGACAAACTCCACACCTGTCTAAATGCGATTTTGGTGCTCGTCTATTATAGGTGTAACACATACGGCACTCTCTACTTCAATCTTACAAATTCACAGTAAGGTTACTGCGCTTCAGATATGCAAAGTTACTCACATGCAGAAAGTTACTCACATGCAGGAACACAATAAATGTCTTGCATAAGAAACCGCGTCGAAATGAAGAATACATAGGCCTTTAATGAATGTGATTCAATATCAGAGTTCATTTCAAATACCTTACAGGCCCCTTTGCAGGGAATTTAAAAAGGGGGTTACAAAAATTTAGCTTTGCGGATCATACAGCACAAATCTGCGAGTAACAAAACAGAGAAGAACAAGTAATGACTACGAGGTTCGAAATCCAAGTTTAAGTTGGAAGACCATAAGAAGAAACCATAAGAAAAAAACACAACAGTGTAGTCACACACGAAATCTACGCACTAGAATTGCAAAGTATACTCAAGACAATCAGGGTGGTACATACAGGAAAACCACCAAAGATAGCCAAATATGTGGACGCTACGCACAAGTCAGTTGCTGTGATTAGAAATACGCATAAGGGAAAAACATGGTAAATAGCGCTGAGCCTAATCACGTGCGGAAAAAACACTTACACTATAAAAAATATAGTCGGACACAAAGTGCGGCAATAAAAGGTAAAGGAAACAACAACAATAAATAAAAAGTGACAAGAAAACAAGAAAACGCGTGCTGTGGTACAGAAACAAAAGATTATTTGGTTCTTCAAGCAGAAGAAAGTTAAGTGCATAACAAAGTTGCAGGATGTGGCAGAAGAAAAAAAAATGTAGAATGAACTAAAAAAATGTGAAAACAATATCGTAAAAAATTCCCCGCATTTCTCCGAGGGGAAGAATGTGAAAGTGCGAATGCACGAGTTGAATTTGCGCGGGTTCGGTAATGTTCGCGAAAGAGAGATCACACACCACACCACAACTACAAAGAAAGAAAGATGCATTTATTCACAGACACCTATTTGTGTTGTCGTTGTACTTGATTGCTAGAGCGGATCTCAGCTTTGAAATTTCGTGTCAGTACTTCCTTTAAGCGGGTGCATTAGCCCTTCTCACGCCCGATTCCTGGCCAATACCCCACTCCTGGCCAGGCAGCGGCGCGCGATTACGAGTCAACACATCCCAACGAGCCAGTACATCCAACGTGCCATCACATCCACGTTGGATGTGTTGGCTCGTTGGATGTGATCGCACGATGGATGTATTGGACATGCTTTTGGATGTAATGGCACGTTGGATGTGTTGGCGCGTTGGATGTAATGGCACGTTGGATGTGATGGGCACGTTGGATGTAGTTGCTCACCCTTCTGAAGAGGGAAGGTGGAATGACAGCGTCAATAGGCACTGCCGTGACGATTACTTACCCCCTTCCCTTCTCGTGGCTTTGTTGTGTCCCCCTCCGTCGGCGGAAGCGAGGTGTGGGCCTCCGCCGACGCCAGCGAGTCGCAACCCTTTGTATGGGCCTAGTCGGGGCTTTTTACACGGCGTCGGGGAAGGCGTTCCTGTCCTCCTCCTGCCCTTCGGGGACGGACAGAGGGGTATCCCAGGGCAAAACCTTAATTTGTACAGTCGGGATCAATTCGAAGGTTATCGCGGGAGCGCTGACCGACCGCGACGACAGCGCCTAGCGTGACACTTTTTAGCATCAGCCACAACGGGATTATGCTAGGTTTTCTCTCCCATGGCTGTTAAAGGACACGCTCGTTTTTTTTTCTTTATCCTTTTCTCTTGTCATCGACATACTTCGCACTGATACACAGCCTTCTCAGGGTAACTATGCCGGCATGCCGGGGCATTGTTGTGTAGAAAAAAATTGTAATTTGCTTCCCCAATGCCGCAATGCCGAGGTGTCTTCGGTGTTATTAGGTTGCCGAGGAACGAAACGCGGATACGTCAAGGAATGAAAAAAAAAAAAACTGCGGCAGTCGGCCTTTGCTGAAGGGGGTGAGCGAATTCTATGCAACAGCCAGGGGGTGAGGGAGGGCAGCATAATCTCATCTTCGTGAATGAAAAAAAAGTGCAACAGAACGGCGTTCTGGTCTTGCTTGCTCGGTGCTCCCGCGATAGCCTTCAAATTGATCCTGACTGTAGGTGCGCTGCGGAGGGGAGGCGGCTTCGTTTACGACCACTCGCGCATCCGTCAACGAGTTCGTTCGTCCGGAGCTGTTACCAAGAGCGGTCGCATTAAGACTAGCTCCCGTGGCGGTTTCTGGGCGCCTAAGAATTTTTTTATTCGCACCCTGGCATTTCCCATCCCGTGATCTTTTTCGCTTCCGCACGTTCTGCGGAAAAAAATAGTGCCTTGACACCCCCCTTGCCCGGCCTAGACGAAGCTGCTGCGCGTACTTAGCGACACAAAGGGTATCCGTGGCCCGATCCAACCGGGGCGAAAGTTTTAGGCGAGTTCCCGCGCAAGCAGGCGCCATGCACACTCGTTCCCCACTTCAAGGGCGTCGACAGGAATTCGGGGAAGACAGGTGACTGACCCTCACGGCGAACGTACATCAGAATTCCGCAGCCCTTCGGTCCGAAAATCTCGGTTCAGCATAAAAAACTTAGGGGTTTTAAGGAGCGTTCGGTGCATGGACATATAAATTTTGTCTTTTATTTTGTTTTTCCTTTGATTTGTTTATGGACAGGGATCTATGGCATCTGTGCTCTTGGGATTATTTAGCGCCTACTTATGAATCTGCATACTTTTCAAGCGATTTTCTCCTGTAAATATTTGTTGAGGATAGTTCCTCGATCATCTCTTTGTGTGCTTTCCTCGTAAATGTTATTTGAATTGATTAATAAATTCCTTAAAAACATTCTTTTAAATTTTCGTCTGGGTAGCGAAGATTTATTTCACAAAAGTACCGAATGTGGGCTTCAGAGATACCAGTGAACCGCGATCCAACATCGCCCATATTAGGGGGCGCTGCTTTGATGTGAATAATGGCTGGCGTAAATAGTTTCTTACGCACTAAGCGCTCTTCCGTGCTGTTAAACAAGTGACTTAAATGAGAATGAGATAGTTTAACTATGCAGTTAGTAAAAACTTATCAGTCGGAACAGTGGCAATAAATGTGTTACAAAACTTTATATTTTGTAACTCAATGTGATAAACAAAACTCAATGTTTTGGTAATTACAAAACATAGATCTCTCGCAAAACCGTCATCACCTTCCACTTTCACGGCGGCACTCAAATTAGGTTGACTGATTTGTGGGGTTTAACCGCACGACGCAACGCAGGCGATGAGGCGCGCCGTAGTGGGGGGCTCCGGATTATTTTTGACCACCTGGGGATCTTTAACGTGCGCCGAATCTCGCACACACGGGCGTTTTTGCTTTTCGCCTGCAGCTGTAACACAGTTATTTTTCCTGGTAACGTGCCCATGGCTGCTGTTCTCCTCGCATTCCTGCGCAGCGAGGGGCCACAAACTCTGAACTCCGATTCAGCCGGTGTCCCTCGGAGGGTGAAACTAGTGTGTTGTGTGTTTGTTCTTGTGCGTGTGAATGCGTGCTTCTTCCCTCTCCGAGCCGGGAACGAGTGTGGTTGTGTGTTTGTTCTTGTGCGTGCGCGCGCGCTTACTCCTTCCCTCTCCGAGCCGGGGACGGCCGGAAAAGGAATTCGGCCCCGTTTTCTCCCCGCTGCCCTGCAACCCCGGCGAGGTGTTGAGTTACGTTACGCGGACCGTGCCGCGACTGGGTCCAGAGACGCCACGACCACCAGTCTGCCGCTGCCAGCCCTCGAGACAGCACCACTTTTTTTACGGAGCTAACCAGAGGAAAGGACTTTTCTTTTTTAGACTTGTAACCTTTTCCTCTTTTTCATTTATCCTTAATTAAAGTCTGTTTTTTAAGCCTTGCAGTGTTTTACTACCGTCATCTTTATGGATAGCGGACGCATCAACCCCGTCGAATAGCGTATGGCGAGCCAGAATAGGACCACCATTGTTAATAGCGAATTAAGTACTTTCCGTTATTAGGAGCGAGAAACGCACACAAATACAAAAACCCCAAGAAATTGAAACTTATTTGTTATTACGTTATAAAGGCGCAGACTCTTTTCCCCTTGCAGTGGCGTTCATTTACGCAGGCGTTGTCGTAGGCCCGTAAAGTGCAAAGAGAAAATAGTTCTCTCACTGAGGGTCATACCCGATCCTGGATAAAACTGTAGCCCTTTCAGGTTTCTTTACTATCATGAACTAAAAATAGGTTAAATCGCAAATAACAACTCTCGTGTACTGTTTCTTCACTCGTTCGTACTGCATGCGCCCTTTCAATACGTTCGTAAACAAGATGTTAGGCAAGAGGGCATTTGCACCGGAAGTAATGAAACGTTGGAGGTGTGGTGCATTGGATGTACTTGCTGAAATTGGATGTAATGGCACGTTGGATGTGGTGGCACGTGGGATGTGGTGGCGCGTTTAATGTAGCGGCACGTTGGATGTGATGGCACGTTGGATGCAGTGGCCAAAATTGGATGTTTCTGCTCGTTGGATGTGATGGCACGTTGGATGTGATGGCACGTTGGATGTGCTGGCACGAAATTGGATGTTTCTGCTCGTTGGATGTGATGGCACGATGGATGTGTTGGCCCCAAGCGGCGCGCGCCCATCTCCCCCCGTTGCTAGGGAAGACGAGGAGCGCGCGCACCCGCAGCTGTTGCTATGCGGACTACGGCGGCAGACGATTCAGGCTCGCTTAAGAAGTGCATTCGCACTTAAAAAAAATCCCGAATTCATAGTCGCAACTAAGACGTGTCCCTTGTTTGAACTCAGCAAGACTTGCATCTCGATGATGGGGTCAGACAGACGAACCCATTTTTTCGTCAACACTCCGTTAGCAATGTTGAAGAGCCGTTCCACGGAAGTGCTTGAGGAAAAGATGTTGTACTTGAGGAAAAGTCGGTTCAGTCCCTCGAAGTTCTTCATCTGCGACAGCGGGTAGTCAACTGGTAACAGTGGGTACCGCGACAGCTCATCCTGTGCCTCGGCTGGAAGGATTTGCTGGCCAAAGGAAAAGAAATCCTCGGGCGTGGACGAGGTCGCAAAATCTGAGCTGGATGGCTTGGCCACCGCAGCCAGTTTTTTTCTTTTCGTTGGTCGCCTTGTCTGCCATAGAACTGTGTGGGATCCATGATAGCTTAAAACGTGTGACTAAGGAACTGGCGACAACGAGCTCGCGCTTTCCTTTGAGGGGTCCAAACCTGAAATCACGAACAGTGCCGGTGACCGGGTGACCCTGCAATCCCGGTGACCCTTCCAATAACCTCACGGCGAGCGCAAATCCCCCGGCAACAACGCACCCGGGCCTCCCGCGCACTTATGCGGTAATTACCTGACAATATACGGTGGTTTCACAATGTACCTGTTGCGCCGCTCGGACTTTCCCCTGCAGGGAGCAATTTTACCTGCCAGACGCGCATCCTGGCCTCCTCAGACAAATTATGAAAAGTAAAAAGAAATCTCTCGGATGCGCTATTCACTCGTCGAACACTACATAAGATCCACCAGCATGAAAGCAAGAAGCAAGCACAAGCTGCGGCCCGCGGCGTGGTTATTCTTCTGCCTTTGACCTTCGAGGAAGCACGCTCCACTGATGGTCGAGCAAATTAGCAACCTTTTAGGAAGAGAAAGATAATAGCCACTTATGGATTTTGTACTCGGCCCTATGCATAAAGAACAGCCAAATTTTAGCGATGTAACGTTCGCAGAAGGAACGCCGTTCCCGCGGTTCCTCCAAAAGCCTAACGAGTTACCGTTGCAGTTCCACCGACCCTTAATGAAATGGTGGCGTTCCTCCGTTCCTCAAAAAAAAGAACTAGTTCCACGAGCGCCGTTCCTGGAACTAGAACACGCCGTTCCTGGAACACTGGTATGCTCCCACGGCCCGTATTGAGACGCAAAATTTTGGAACTGGTGTATGCTAAAGAGCTCAGCTCTGCGCGGCGCTGAACTACATGTGCCTTTCCATTGCCCTCTCGACGGCGTTAGATCAAAACTCAGTGTTGTCGAGTTGGGCATTAGTTGTTTCGAATTCACTAATCGTAACAAGTACATAGTTGTTCTCTGAGCTTGTTGTCTTATTCTGCAAAGATTTAGAGATAAGCTCTATAGCCCAATGAAAAGCAGCACTTTCGGTTGACTCACCATTTCCGTGAGAAATTGCACATCCACCGAGGTGACGGCATAGCGGCGTGACGGCATGACGGCGAGCTCATCAGCGAAGCTCGCAAATGCACGTGCTCCCTCCGCATACCCAATGTTAAGGTTATTTCGCAAATGAAGAGGCATTTGCGAGCATTTATCTGGGCATAGAGGTTTATTTCTAGATATTTTATCTTCCTTCGGATCTCCTAGTTCCGCTTTCGCTCAGAAGCGCGTGACCCGGTTAATGACAAAGGCGTCGCTGATGCAAGAACTTCTCGCCCCGACAGCCTCTAAAGTATTCCAATTTCGGCCAAGATTACGAACGCCGGGGAAAGCCAAGCGGTCACGCCCCTCTAGCTCCACAGAATTCTCACCGTCGCTTTCAATGGCCGAGACATCATCGGCGAAAAGTTTCGAGTTCACGAAGCGAGGCGAAGACGGGTTTCTTAGAACGCCCAAGATTGATTTAATCATTAACGAACGACCATAACGGGTGCGCAATATATGTCCGAACAATGAACTCCCTGAAAACACAGAGGCCCTCATCTTCAGACGTTTAGATATTTTCGTAAGCAGTCCGAGTCCAACATGGTTGTTCAATCGGCATGCCGCGAGATTCCGTCCTCTTGTGCGTACAAGCCTGGCATTTCCTCCGCGCACTTAGCCCCATCTGCTGCTGCACGTGGATTACTGTTAATATTTTTGTGCGACTGCTAAAATAGCACCGTTGTTCTCCCTCAGTAGCCAAGGCGTTAAACAGTAAGTTTCGGAACGGGCGACCGGGCTGGAGCCACCAGCAATTCCAATACATTATGCAAGAACCATGGCTTTTTTTTAATAAAGTGTTCTCTGAGCTAAAATATCCGTACTCATTTCGTAAATAAGAGTGCTTTGGTATTTTTTGGGTCGGTTTAGAAGTGAGCTAGAGCATAACAACACGTTTAATTCAAGTTTTGCGTCGCACCGGGAGTGGTCGGTTTGTACTTATGTTGGAACAAAATGTCGGTCGGCGTGCACTTAGGTTCGCACGTCCTCGGCGTACACCGTAGGTTTTTATACCGCATGTACCAATATGTCTTAGCTTCTGTAGGTAACGGGCTCGAATATTAGAGGAATGAAAACAAATCTTGTTCAGGTTTCTGATTTAGAAGTGCAGTCACGTTATCAAGACGCAGGCTAAGGTTGAGTCATGCACCGGTACCGTAACGTACATTCGGCGAAGAATTTATGCTACCAAGTTACGATATTAGTGATTACATTATCGCTGAGTGTTCAGAAAACAAAATTTTAACTTATCATAGCATGTAGCACTGTTTTGATTAGAATATTGCTCAGTGTTCGGAGTACAAACATTTGTGGGTAATGCCTTGGGAGATATATCGAGACTGCTTCTGCCCCATCATCGTACATGTGCACACTGTATCATGCCCCACTATAAATTGTCCCGAAAACGTTCAGTTCATTTACTACATGCTATTAAATCTTATTTCTCTATAACTGCGTCTTATACAGTTAACTTCAAGAATTTCAGCTTGGTTAGGTGCCTGCTTACAAATAGGAGTTTTGTTATTGCATGTTTCGCTGTCTATTACTTACTCAGGAATTTCAAGGGCGTTAATCAATGAGTATAAAAGAAGCAAACAGCAAGTTAACATACACGCTGATACTGTAGCAACCATCAGCGGGATTACCATATGATAGCACATAAGGCGGTATATCAATATAAAACATACATCCGATAGGTGTGTATAAAAAATTGCTCATTAAAATACGTTAGCCCAAATGGAACACACAGAGATGTTGCTGCGATCCTTCTAGGTAAAGGTGGTTTAGCATGAATCGTCTGTGTGGAAAATTAGGCTACTTTTACAAGAAAACAAACACAACAAAGGATTAGTGGGTGTAATTGCCAGTTTACAAGGGCTAGTTACATTGCTTCAGGCACGGCCGATCGCTCAAAGCTAACGTAGAGTTCCAGGCAACCCATGACGACTCAGTTAAGGGCGGCATTGAATATTGGTCACTGCTTCTTCTGATATTTTTGCAACAAGCAGTTACTGCTGGCTAGTGATCACTTTCTCTGGAAATTACAAATGAGCACTCTACATTCACGAGTGGAGGGCTCCATGTTGTTTAAATCGGACTGTCCACGTTTCCACCAAATATGAGAAATCTTTGCTCCGCCTTTAACATGAGCTGCTGACGCAATCCTTTGTTAAAAATAGAACCAATGTCAATTAATATATCCAGGAAGGTTTAAATAAAATTACCTCCTAATGACATAATGTACTCGCGCCTAAGTTTGCTTTTTATCATGCGAATACGCGACGTTTAGACAACCTGCCGTCTGCACAAAGGAGGATATTCCGGTCAATTCATGATTTCATTTTCAACCTCGTTTAACACACTCCCCATTTTGAAGTGTGGGTTATGCCAAACATACGAACGCAACGTCTTCGCTTGTGTTTCGCCAGTTCAAGAAAGCGCGCTTGTTGCGAATCAAAGAACTACTCTGCTCCTGCTCGGCGATGTCGCGCCATCACTACATCAGACGACCACAGCTCGCCGGCGTTGGTCATTAGTTCTTATTTCTTGGAGTGTTTTTTCTGTAAGTTGTCTCTTGCTTGCTGACACGTCCACTCATTTATTTTTTGCACTCCTTATGTACTTTCTTCTGGGCGGTCCAAAGTTCGTTTTTCATTATGTATGTTGTTTCCACCGAGCTTTGTTGATACGCTAGCCGATGATTTTTGTTCGTCTGCTGTTACTAGTGGATCACATGGCATTCTCCCTTCTATCTGCCTTCTACAGCAAACAAAAGCAACGAATGCAGACGACATTGACTGAGATAGAGAATAAGCCAGAAAAATGATACAATCTTGCATGAAACCCGAAGTAAATGACACGAAACCGGAACTAAAAAATAGCTAAAACACGTCTGGTCGACTATTTCAGTTCTTTCTGAAGTTTTTAAATGGAGGAAAAAAACAGTCAGCGTGCCGGAAACTGAAACAAAGGAAGGGTCTGCTTCAACTAGATTGAGCTACCGGAAGCATGGATAGGCCGGAACACTTCCGGGGCCCTAGCATTTCGGAAATTTTGCCTCAGTGGACAGTCGGAGGGAAAATGCCGTTAGAGAAGATTTAGGGTGCTGTTCTATCCTCTTTTTCACATTTATACCATGCCAACTGGAAGTTGTCTACAACTCCTAGAAAGTTATGCTTAGAGCCAGCTGAAGCTTTATATCCTGGTTTTTTGGCTTGTACGCCGGTGACGTTTCTTTTTCTGTCCCGCACGGCCATTCATAGCACGAACAACCAACCAAAGCCGCTGTCAAGAACTCATAAAGACTAATAGAGGGACTCTACTTATTTCTTCCACAGCTTTTGTAACACCGGATGAATGTCGCCGTTACTTCTGTCTTCTTACGCAGAAGATTTTTCGTAGCCTTGTTGCCTCCTTAGGGCATTATTAATGGTTGCATGCTCATTAACACTGGCGTCCAAATATGGCCAGAGCGCCCTAGTGCCCTGCCAAACACTTCAGTCGCCGTTGCAAGAGAAGAAAAAATACTGAGGTCTGCAGCTGCGATTTGATGTTTTACCGATAAATCTGAGTCCACAACTAATGCCAGTTTGCAAGAAATTGTCTTAGATACAGCTTCAATTTAGAAAGGCCGCAATGTTAGCTTCAAGATTGAGTGAGCGAAGGGCCTTCTTATATCAAGCTTGATTCAAAGACAGCTTTATTAGCTTATGAACCAAGTATTCAGTAACAAGTAACCCTACAGCACAAAACTGATGAAGCAGGATCATGGTTAGGCCCTCCTGTGTTCTGGAAGATGTTTCTTTTGGCGTGCCTGCAAACCTCAATCTTCGCCAATCGGGATGTCGGTTAAGGGGAGGGTAGAGGGCGGAGAGGATCTGCACGCTAAGAGATGTCTGATTGCATAAAAGAATCACAAAGCAGCTCGTTGGAGTAAGAACATCCCACTAGTTTGGCGTCTTAAATAGGTTAGCGCAAAAACCAAACACGGTACACAAGACAGGAGACGGGACAAGCGCTAACTTTCAACTGAACTTTAATCACCGCCGGAGCCGTTAAATATAGAAACAACTGGAGCATGCACAGCATGCGCCACAGTAGGGCATCACAAGTACGCATACGTGTCAATCACCGAAACGCTCGAGAAAAGATTTCTCTGTGTCAATCACCAAACGTTACCGCTTGTCCCGTCTCCTTTCTAGTGTACCGTCTTTGGTTTTGTGCGGAACACATTTAGACTCGTGGACCAACTAGCCCCCCAACAAGTTAAGTTTGGCGTCCTCGCTAGATCAGTAGTGTTGCTAGTCAGCACACGAAGAGGACGGCAGTCGTGACTGATTGTGAGTTTTACCGCGCCGATCCTACACAGGCGATGAGGTTCACCGTAGTGGAAGGCTCCGGATTAACTTTTACCTGGGAATCTTTAACGTGCGCCGACATCTCTAACACGCCGGCGTTTTCGCTTTTCGCCTCCATCAGAAAATCGGCCGCCGCGGCCGAGAGTTGAACACGCGTTCTTGGGTGCAGCAGCACAACGCCTCAGCCTCTGAGCCATCATGTGGAGGCAGTTGTTAAAATAGTTAACGTTTCATTTCGACGCAGCACGTATTATGAATTTGTTGCTTCTTCACTTTTTCCAGCTGCAGTGTCTCTAAAATACAATTTTTAATACACGTGGCACGATCATTGTCACTACCGTCGAGGCACACGAATGGCCAACTTTACGGTTGCCCTTAGGGACATGAAAATACCATCGGAGAGTTGCGGAAAATTACCCTCAACACCTGGTACCCAAATGTTTGATCGATAAGTTCTGCTGCTTAGTGGTAACCATCGAAGCTTATCGAAGTGCCGATGCTGAGTTGCTTAAAGGGACCCTGCGACACTTTCAAACTTTTTTCTAAATCCTAAATGCTTTCAGAAGGTAGTCAACAAGCATATGCAGTACTTAGAATAGGGGGTCAGAAAATACTTCAGCCGAAAATTACTGCTACATGCCAACAAATAACTTAAAAATTTGCTGCAAAACGTCTATTGCCCGGTCCTGACCTTACTGAAGCTCTCAAAATTACGTCCTTACAGGAATGCATGAACTATTGGCAGGCTTGGTTTCAGTTGCAGCAATAAACGCATTCGGTAGCCACTTTAGAAAAAAAAATCTACAAAAGCAAAGCAGAAACGAAAGGCGGGTCCGCTGCGACGAGAAAATCGCGCAGTGCGACTCCGGGCGGGCGATAACTTTAAATTTCCGAATGCTTGTAGACACGAAAGAAGGGTAAATGCGTTGATAGGAAGTGTTGCAAAGTTTCTTTAAAGGGGCCTTGAAGACGAAGTGCAACTTTGCTTAATTTGGCCCGCCGCGGTGGCTCAGTGGCTAAGGCGTTGTGCTGCTGAGCACGAGGTCGCGGGTTCGATTCCCGGCCGCGGCGGCCGCTTTTCTGATGGAGGCGAAAAGCACAAACGCCTGTGTGCACGAGATTTCGCCGCACGGTAATGATCCCCAGGTGGTCAGAAATAAATTCGGAGCCCTCCACTACGGCGCATCATCGCCTGCGTTGAGCCGGCGCGTTAAACCCTATAATCAACACACCAACCAACCAATCAATCAATCAATCAATCAACCAACCAATAAATCAATCAACCAATCTAATCAATTGAATCGTTCAATATCGCCTAATGTGAAAGATATCCAGTGGTACCTCACTCTGCTCAATTTGAACCACGAAAAACGCCCTTTAACCGTTACAAAAATGTAACGTGTCAAAACTTCAAATTTCTCGCCTTTGTGACGTAATATGGGCAAGAATGACGCGACATGGTCAAGAACAAAACATAGTTTTCAGTATGCTGACTGCACGTTAGCGTACAAACGATATCATGAAACGGAACCAGAGATTTTCCAAAATCGCCCAGTCAAGTAATTAGGCGGTGGTTTCTGTCAGCTCTAGCCAATCGCACATACAAGATTCTGTGACGTCATTTGTTTTGTTTTTATATATAGATAATTTTTTTGAATTTTGAGATGAAGTTTGGTGTTATTATTATCATGGCAAAACGGTCTTTTTAATGAACCAAATTTGTATTTTGTCCTCATGGCCCCTGAAACCACCACGATGTAACATCAATGTTTGAATTACAGCCCACAAACGTTTGGAACGAAGGGGAATTAGATTTTTGGTGTGCGTGCTGTAAGTGTTAACGGGATACAGGCATGATGCCCTTAAATTAAACGATGCAACTTGGAACTCGATCAGCGTCTATCAATATGATCACAAAGGAAGACACCAGTTTCAGAGACGCTTGCCGTTTGTTTCTTGCTTACTTAGCTCTGGAATAAAATAAGGGACAAAAATTAAGAGCAACAGTTGTTTCCGAAAAACTTGGAGATCGGATGCTAGCTTGTTGTCGGTGCAAATTTCAAAAGCGCCCCACCATCAACGCACTCGGCATGCCACGGTATAGTGCTCAATGCATCTTCTTCTCCCGTTGCTTCAACTCGCAATCTATCCTTGCCGATGGTGACTGATATGAGTTTTCACGGCTGTTTAACTTGGACCTCTCCGGAACTTCCTTCGCCCCGCCCCTCTGGTCGCCTGTTATTTTATCTCGCCTGGCGCGAGAGCTTGCTTGGAAAAAAGAAAATGTGTTTTGAGGGAGCCGTCAGTTTTTAGAAAGCATTGGGCGTGCAATTTAGTTGCAGGGGACATGCCTTCTCGGTTATTTGTGCTCGGTGCGTCTTAAAAGAGCACACCATGATTGATGGGCTTTAGAGTCATCACCACTGGCGCCGGAGATCCACTCGCAATTTCGCCGATCACGTGCCTCGTATCGGTTTTCGGTCCTCGCGCAACGCGCACACTCAGTTTGCTGTTACTACTTTTCTTTCTGCTACATCTTCGTTCTTATAGCACTCGAAACGTGGCCTGTAGTCGTTTCTATTTTCGTGGTAAAGGGGTTAGGTCGTCTCCATCTTAAGTAAATGCGCGTAGAGGCGGAGCCGCAAACTGGATCGTTCCTTCCGCTGGAAAACTTGTAAAAGATGTTCCCCTCCTCTCTCGCTCCGTCCACGATGATAACGATGGAGATTTCTTGCTCTCAATTCAGTTTTTGCGTGTTTGAACTCCTCGCGTGCCACCGGTTGGAACGGCCTGTGTCTTTATGGATATGTTCTTGTTTCATTCCGTTTGTAGCAGCTGGAGTCAACATGATTTATTTTATTGTTTGCAGTTATCATGCCTCTTATCGAAACCACGTTCCTAACACTTCTTCTTTGCTATCGTGAATTCCCCTAGCGCATGTACTTTAAGATAAAACAGCGCTGTTATCATTTCATCTCCTTATATTTTGTTTAAAATATGTCAGCTCTTCGTGTGCGCTGAATAAAGATCCGTGTCAGCAGTCCTAGCAGTTTTCAAATAGCTTGGCTGCACATTATTCAAGCTCAAGATTTCCTTCATTTGTTTCTTGGCCAGGTGGTTGAAAGGAATGACAGACAGACAGACAGACAGACAGACAGACAGACAGACAGACAGACAGACAGACAGACAGACAGACAGACAGACAGACAGACAGACGCATGAACAGACAAAGAAACGGACTGACGAACGGACGGACAGACATACAGACAGAACATCAATTTTTCCTTTAGGTAGCTTAAGAAAGACTATATTCGAAAGAAGTTTCCGGGCCATCTCTACCAATGTGAAACCTGGGGAGGGGCGAAGCACGCCGTGTGTAAGTGATTTCAAAGATTGTAAGTATCTCTCTTGCCACACCACACAGATTGGGCGCAGGAAAAGCACCGGTGGGAGGTGCAATCGCGCACTTTCTGAGGCGGTGGCAGCCTCTGTTGCATTGAACCAGAGTTAAGCAAGTTGCATGCCCCATCCGCAACAGTTTGGGAAAGTTGAAGGGGTAGTGGCTTCTCCTCGGTGATAAATGAGGACCTGTCCACCAGGGAAGTATGCCTTTTCTTGCTTCGACCGACCACCCGACCCGATCAGGCCTAGCGACGAGAGCTGGCGGGTACTTGAGTGTAATACAAACTATAACCGGTCTACGAACGGCTTGTGCTTGACATTGCTGATGCGGACGCGGAACATCCCACAAATCTTTATATAATGTTAGTTTTTATCCGCTTTTATCCATTAAGCACTTTTCTTTTAGTACGCGTTACCTTCAATTGTGAGAGGTTGGAAAACGAGGGTCCCGGTGTTTCAGTACCGCCACTGACAAGAGACGACGACAACAGGAGACGTCGACAGACCGCGCCCCTAAAACTGCTGTGTTTACCCACGATATTTTTCGTATAACAAATATCTGCGCTGGGCCAGGGGGCAAGCAGGTGAAGGTAATTTGCCTGTAACAGTTTGCACATGAATATAAAACGTAATGTTCCGGATGGGCAAAGGGCGGTAGCTATCGAAAAATATTTGTCCTACCCCTAGTACCTGCGCGTTCGCAAACGGCGGCACCTTACTAATTTACTTGGGCAGCGTTAACGACATGTGGCACTCTTCCGTCGATCGAGATGACCTTCTTGCTCTTTGCCCTTATATTTTACTATTAGTGCATTCATTCGGATGGCTAACGACGGGTCGTCGAAGTTACTGCTGCTGAGCCCTGCCCCGATCAGAAAGTAAACGCGTCGGAGTGCGTTTACTCCGACGCTGGCACCGTTAGTTATTGCCTTTGTATATACTAACAGAGCACAGAAGCTATTTACAGCTACTCTGCTTAATGGCTAACACGTGCCAGACTCGGAGGAAGCAATAAAGAAAATGATGCTGTTCTTTATAGTTGTTCCGCGCCATCGGGTCTCCCAACACCATAACAAATGCATAACGGCAATGGAACAGGAAGCACAGCTTTGGACAAATGTCTGAAGTTGTCAGTCAGATGGTGTTTGCGTATTTTCGACCGTGAAATGTCGTTCTCTTATTGTTCATTTTTGCTTCAGCTTTTCATAAGGGTAATGCGTTTTCCGAGATACGTTTTCCCCTAATGAACCTCGGAGAAACTGATGCAATAGTCCGCATAAGCTGAGTTTGTCGAAAGGAACAAGCTTCAGCAATTTGTCATTGATAGAGGTCGTTCATGTTATGTACTGCGGAAGATATTTTTATTCTGGACTACTTTTGGATGGTGTCCATAAATCGATCAAGCCGTTATGTGCATCAGCGTCGCCCCATGAGCGTCGCATGCATGTGTCCTTCACGCTTGAATACCGGGCTTATGCTTTTCTGACTTCTCAAGACCTTTTACGACGTTTCAATGGGCCCATAAATCTCACTGCTGAAACTCGACTAGGCCGTTAAGATGTCTAGCAGCACGAGGACACTAGATGGTCAAGCAAACAAGCGTCTACCCGTGGAAGAAATATAAAGTATATACCATAAAGGCTGTTTACGTTTGTCCATTTCAGCATTCCCAGACGCTCAGATGAGTATTTCTTGAATAACGCTTGTGCAGTAAACGTCCCCCAAATTGCCACGAATATATCTTATCGCTAGCGACTGCGTGCCTTACTTAGGCAGGAAAAGCGAACGCAACTGTGTGGTCGTGCTGCTGACCGCTGTACTTGTTCACCCTGCGCAAAAAGTGGTTCCCGTACCTTTGTTTAGGCTTTACAATAAAGGTTTCGGTTTATGTTAATTTTTGTCGCCTATATTAACCTGGATGACTCTTCTTTCGCCTCTAAATGGCCCTATATTTTCCAATAGCGTACCAGTCGCACTGGCATATACAGCATACAGCTCCTGTAAAGTGAAGTCAGGCAAGCGTCGCATGGAGCTTGTGTGGAGCTAATTCGACTTGATAGACTTTCCTCTAAAACTAACAAATTAAAGACGCATTCTTAATGCGCAAACCTTTTTGTGGCTTGAGGCCGGACAACTGACTCTGTCGTAGGGCCTGCGAGCGCGCAATAAGCGCTGTCGAGCTTGCAAGAATAATCGTTATAGGAAACGTCATAGGAAATTGGCATGCAGAGAGAATTACAGCATTTTAGAATTGGTTTTTCGAGTGAATAAACTCCGGTAAGCGCACCCAGAACGGTCAAAAGAGGGCAGAAGGACTCCAGACTTGCCTTTCCGCAAATAATCGCACAATGTTGGCACTTCAATGTCCCTTTAAAGGAAAACAACAAGCCACCTCGCAGTTTTAGTTTGTATGAGCAGTAATTATTGAATTCTCTGTTATAAAAATAGCCTACGAGGATTGGCCGAGAAGGTCGTAGCTTCGCAATATACTGATGTCAAGGAATAGCGGATGTCGCAAGGGGCGTGATGTTACAGATGGAACAGAGGAAGCAGTGAAGCCGCAATGAAAAGCTCGGGAAAATTACAAACAAACGCCCTCTCCAGATTAACTGAAAACAGGGTAAAAAAGAACCAGTGACAACCTCCGCCACTGCGCGATTCATCAGTGGTACGATGTGGCGTAAACTACGTGACCCAAACGCTGCGGCTACTGCTTTCGCATGTGTGGTACATAGAAGCCTGAAGCTGAAACACGATTAAAACTATGCGACTATATGTGCTGTGGAACTTATATCAATGCCCCACAAAATTGTGCCCCGCCCTCCCTCTTTTTTTGCGCTTGCACTTTTTGTAGTACAGCATCCTGGAACTCTTCGTTCATTCTGGCCTTTTGTGTTTCCAAGATCACGTTGGCAGCTTCTTCGCCGAAACCGTTCATTTGTCTTCGGTTCGTGCGCAGAATTCGATAAGCCTACACTTCAAAAGTGCGAAACTGCGGAACGACGAGAAGTTTCTGCAGTGATTTTTCTTTTTTGCTTATCTCCACAAAGCCACGCACAACTCAATCGACTCCAGTGTCGTTTCAACTGTCGCATTCTTTCTTCGTTTCGTGCGTCCTAATAAGAAGATGACTTACGCCTTTCGGGACACTGCCTTTATAATTCTGCCCTGACTTCTGAAACTGCTTTCACGTTTTTCGTGGGAGCTCGAGACCCTCCACGATGGCTGACGTTACAAAATTGGGATATAAGAACCATGTCGTGGCGCAAAAATAACACAGACATATACGTGATACATTACGTTTCTTAGTTGTTCCTTTCTTTCCCTGAAGGTCAGGTGGAAGTGGCATGATCTTATCACAAAAATTGTGGCGGACAGCGCTCACAAAATACGCCTATATTTGGTTAGTTAAGTAACGTTTTTTTTTTGCCGTTCAGCATTGTGTTGTACACTTCGCATTGCCCACTGCGAGCCATTTATATATCAACAATTTGGGAAACTCAAAGCTGGGATACAAAAAGGCAGACTGGTGACACTTCCCGCATTAGCTTCCACAGAACAAGATATTTACGTTGCAGAATTGGACCACTTCCGCTCACGTGTCGCCACGTTTACCTGTCACGGGACCTGACTCCAGTGCCGGACGCACTGGGCAAAGTGTTGTTCCGCTGGTGTCAACGTAGTTATGTAGAATGGTAGGTAACGAACTTGGCTTTTGATCTGGAGACGCCGAGTTAATCCCCCCCAAAAAAACTCAATGGTGGATTGTACTCTTTACAACGGCGGATATTTTCTGTACCATACCGCAAAAACCTTCTTTTTACGACAATGGTGTGCACAAAGATTTCGCGTTTGAATAAAAAATGTCCTAAACGCTGCGCTCATTCCTTCCTGTATGAGCGCAGCGAGAGAGATAGCGCTCCGCAGAGCGGAACTTAAACGCCACTGCACTTTAGTATTGCGTGCGTAAATTTGTCCAATTTTGAGGGTTCATAGTTTCGTTTCGCGTCTGTTGATATAAAATGCCAAGCGGCGATCGTCGGGAGAAATGTTTCCACTGGGAAACATCAGCCTTTTGCGGAGTTTTAACTCGTTCTTATCGATTTTCTCCAAACGAAACTGCATTTCGCTAGTTTAGTTGCCTGCGGACCGCACCCAAACAGGTATAATAAAAATGTGCCAAAATACAGTTGCCTAGTTTTGAATAAGGAATGATTCGTTTCATCTTGTCTTGCTTCACGTTGTTCTTACATATTGCATCCTTTTGTCATTACCATCATAACCAAATGCCTACTCAGGCCAACTGCAGGGGGAAGGCCTCTCCCATTGGCTTCCAACGCCTCGTGTTCTGTGCAGCTCGAGCCCACTGTTGGCCCCGAATTTCAGTATTTCCCTCCTCCATCGTGTTATTGGCCTCCCCTTCTAGACCCCATCTCCGTTAAACTAATTGACAGCCGGTTGTCGGTTCGTCTCACTACATGTCCAGCCCAAGTCCATTTCTTTAATTCAACTATATTATCATTTACTCGAGATTGGTCTCTGATCCAAGAAGCTCATTTCCTGAACCTAAGTGTTACTCCTATCATTATTGGTTCCATAGCTCCTTGAGCCGTACTAAGTTTGCTTTCCAGTTGTTTAGTAAGAAGCGAGATTTCAGCTCTAAATGTCATCAGCAGCAGTATGCACTGGTTGTGTATTTTTCTCTTGAGTGATAGCTTACCTTTCATTATTTTGGAGTGCTGAACGAGTGGTCTCCAGCCTGTACCTATTCTGAGCCGGATTTGTCTCTCGGGGTTGGTGTGAGCCCTAACCATTTGTCCGAGGTAATTATATTCTTGTAATTCGTCTAGCGCTTCACTACCTTAGCTGAAAAGGGAGCTTTGGGCATGCGTATTACTCGTTGCTTTAGATTTATCAATGTGTAAGCCCCACGGCCAAGCTTTCTGATTGTAGTTCCTCAAGCATTATTTGCAGGTGTTTCGCAGTCTCACTCAGCAATACCATTTCCTCTGCAAAACTTCAAATGAATCAAGCATTCTCAGTTCATTCTTAATCCTGTGTAGTTCTAGTCGACCTTCCTGAATACCCCTTCCAGACATTCTGTGAACAGGTTTAGCTATATAGTGTCTCCCTGTACATCCGTTATACATTGCGTCTAGAAGTCTTATATAGGTTTCTATTCCCTGAACCTTTAATGTTTTAGCATGGCTGCAGTTTGTATTGAGTCAAATGATCTCGAAGAGTCTATAAACCCCATGCACTAAACCCAGTGTTAAGGGGTTTAGTGTATTCTGCGCATTTTCAGCATGCTTTTTTAGCTTCCGGCTTTCTCTTTTGAGAGACAAGACTACCTTGCATCTAACTGTCGATCGCTGCTCCGAACCTTACTTACCACCTCTACGTTTTGGCACAATGCCTCCGCTGTCACCTAAAATTATGTCAATTTTGTTTTTTGTTGCACCATCAGGACTTTTTGAAATCATTTCTCCATTCTATCGTTTGTAGAAGAATGTGTTCATCAAACTCAGGCTATTTCTCTCTGAAAATCCCACCAGTGTATATCCTCGACTGTTGCGTTTGTCTCTTCCAGTGTTATCCAGTGACCTTTCTCCTATTTTGTTCTTACCGACCCACCGTGGTGGTCAGTGGCTAAGGCGTTGCGCTGCTGAGCACGAGGTCGCGGACTCGATTCCCGGCCGCGGCGGCCGCTTTTCTGATGGAGGCGAAAAGAAAAAATTCCCGTGTGTACGAGATTTCGGCGCACGTTAAAGGTCCCCAGGTGGTCAAAATTAATCCGGATCTTTCCACTATGGCGCGCCTTATCGCCTGCGTAGCATCGGCGCGTTAAACCCTACAATCAATCAATCAATCAATCAATCAATCAATCAATCAATCAATCAATCAATCAATCAATCAATCAATCAATCAATCAATCAATCAATCAATTCTTTCCGACTTTTGCGTTAAACTGACCCTTCACAAAAGTGAACTATGTTGTTTCCTTCATTGCTCATTGCACTTCCTCGTAGAAAATGTCTACGGCTTCATCATCGTACCTAGTTGTTGTTGCATAGCCCTGTTCTATCTTTAACATTGTAGCAGGTAGGCCTTGCTGCTACCGGCAAGGAGCATACGCTGAAGAAGTGGTTCAATAACACATAACACAACGGTTTATTCGCCGCTCACAACAATTGGTGCTTGACGGGTGCAGTCGGGTGCCAGTGGTGATCTTCTAAAACCAAAACCGGGTGGTCCTTCCCGAAGTATCGGCGGCGGTGCGTTCACGGCTGACGGTGGCTGTACACAGCTGCAGTCGCCGGTACTCTCGACAGGAACCGTGCGTGAAGGCGTCCGCCTTTCACAGGGGCTCCCACGGCTCAGCCCGGGTGGCAGTAGACCGGTGCCACAGGTGGCCTCCTAAGACCCGGGGGTCCTTGCAGAAGGCCCTAGCGTGGCAGGATCTTGTCTGCGGGTCTTGCTCCGCGGGGGGGAGGCATCCGACGCGGTCGTCGGCAGCTGTCTCTGCAAACAAGAAAAAAGAACCCCCCGTGCTGGCGCGCACGTCGGTTATCAAGAATTTTCCGAGCCACCGCGCATACCTCTGCGCAGGGTAATCGCGAGACTCCTTCCTGGCACGCGATCCACAAGATACGCCGGTCGCGCTGTCTTCGATTCTCGCACGTAAACACACGCACGTGTCCAAGCGTGGATTGCCAGCTTGGGTTCCTACAACCTGTAGCGCATATTTAGCTTGATCAGAATGCCGGGACTTTCTTGGTAATGCTGAAGAACTCACCCACCTTGCCTACGGATTCTTTACGGATTAAGAATTGCACCCCCTGTTCTTTGTAATCATGGAGCCCCCTGTATCACGCAGTAGTCAGCTCCGTAAAGCCCTCTACCGTTCTTCGAACTTAGTGTAACCCTGTGATATCCCATCTAATGTCTAAGAACTCCTCTTATAGAGCAGCTGCCCTCGCTAGACAGAGCGCGTGCATTGAACGTTGCTAAGGTTAAAGGGGCCCTGAAAGACGTTTTGAGCACACTAAATGAACTAGCGCTATCGTTAGATTGGGTCGTAAACGTCATCTGTGCCAAGTATAACTCTTTTACGCGCAGCGGAAGCTCACACTTTTGTTGCAAAGTTTGTCGCTTTTTTTCTCACCCTTCCTTCGTGTTTTTTGGACGCCGCCATCTTCACATGTCTACGTCACCGATTCCCAGATGTTCGTCATGAGCTAGACATCTGCTATTGGCGACATTTTTTCACCACATTCCGGCAAAGAGATGAGTCGTCTGCTCCGCGTCCGCTCCCCGGCTGATCTGCCAGCGTAGTGCCGGAGTGCTTGGACATTTTATGACTATCCAAACAAGTGTAAACAAACGCTTCACCGTTTGTATTGAATGCAACCCGGCCATAACACGACATGGATATCCTCTTAACTAAATACGCTCCATAAAGAAAGCGTTGAAGCCCCGTGGCACTTGTTTCGAGCAATCGCAGAGAACGCCCTGAGCCGAATGCCCGGGTTCGGCGCATACATTTCATTGAACTTCAAAACAATACAGAGATGCGTTTCGAACGAACGCAACTTCACAACATGCGTTGCAAGTCTGAACCGCGATTGACAGACGATGGGTTGCCTCCTCCTGGTGAACTGTGAACTTGTGAACTGGTGACCAGTTCAATCATGTGAACTGGTCACATGATTGAAGCGTTTTATGCACGGGTTCAGTATCGGTTTAAAATATCTTTTTCACTTGCCGCTGGCAGAAATTACCACCGCCGCAAAATTAGACCCGGCACCAGCGGGGTCACATCTGATACGGCGCTTTTTGGATAAACAGAGCGCGGGGCATCAAAGAAAACGAGCGCACTATCCTCCCCGTGCGGCTGCGAGTTCGCCACCGATAAAAAAGTCACGTGCCGCCGATAGCAACTGCAGCAACGTATACCGCGAAAGGGCAAGGCCAGGCCGCCGCACACATGCGGCCAGATTTTTCAGTTCGCTTTTCCACCCTTGAGTGGAGTGCGGGATTCATGGTGTCAACAAAGTTTGCCCGTAGCAGACAGCAGTCTGAGCAGTACACTCTAGTCTGAGCAGCGCAATAGCGGAAGTACGTCACCGCTGAGGAGCGCAGAATCATGGGAGGGAAGGCTCGCTCGCCGTCAACAGCGGAGAGTAAGTGAAAGGAGGAGGAAACGCGGCGCGACGATAATGCGCGGTTTTTGATTTACGATTTCTCGGCAAATACTTATCGCTTTAACAAAATTCTTGAGGGAGGAGATTGCTAATACATTGCTTTAATTGGTTACATGTTCATCTATGATCGGCGGAAGGTATTTCAGGACCCCTTTAAGTTCCAAATGCGGCCGGTAAAGACCCAAAGATTCTTCGCACCCTCTTCAGTAGCACTGGCCTGACCGCCGCCACGGTCGGGTGCTCTCAAGCTGCTGGTGACCGGGGTGTGAAATTTGCTTTGGCAAGCCAGAGGAAGTGTCTGCGAACACATCCTTTTCTGGTAAAGGAGTGCTGTTTCTGTTTCAAAGAGCCTTCCGAGCACGGTTGGACCTACGGGGTTTAGCCTCTCTGGTATCCGGGATGACGGTTACTTCCGGAGCAGGCAGCACTCAATACCTGCGTTATTTGGGCTCACAGAGTTAGACAAGACAGAAGAAAAAGTAAAAAAGAGAGGGAGAGCGAGTGATAGAGGTAAGGCAAAGCTCTGTTGACCGGCGTGCGGTCTGCATACTGACCAGAGCCGCTGTTTTTTCGCGTGTACTTTGTGCTTCTCGCCGCTCTCAGTCGTCTATGAAGTTCGGAAATCGTACCCACATTAAGTTATCCCCTTTCGCAGCTAATGCGCTTATGTTACAAAGAAACTGCGAATTGTAACGAGTTCGTCCAATAAATAAATGCACAAAGCCTGAGCACACCTGCGGTAAGGCGAAGCTGTGTAGACCGGTGTACGTTCCGACTTCTGGCCAGCGCCGCTGATTCTAGCGTGTACGTTGTGCATCTCTCCGTGCTCAAAATACAAAAGGGAGTGCTATACCTGGAAGGACTTGAATCTCGCACGATGGAAGCAGTCGATTGGAAAGGAATACTTGGCGCCTGGCTGTCTCCGTCTGGAAGCGTGATTCCACTCTGCGGTGCGGCATCCATCAAGGGTGATATTCGGAGCCAAAAGGCTGGCCTTTTAAGAGCAGTGTTACGTTCAAAACAGTGCAAGCAGCGTGCACTGATTGCAGTGCCTGTAAGTAACACTCATATCTTGACTGGGTATCTGAATAAACTATGTGTGCAAACACATCCATGGTCTTCTAAATTTTTCAAGCACGTAGACTACTCCCCACTGAAAGCGTTCTTTAAAGGAAAGGTAACACGAAAAAGACCACGGACAACTCAATACCGAGAATGGAGTACTTTGTTATTTATTCCGCAAAATTAGTTTACTTTCAGGGAAGGTGCCGTAAGGTAGTTACGGAATAAATGCAAATGGTACAAATCCACCGTAAGTACGCTCACCCAACCAAGCCATTACGTTGGGAGGCTTCGCCGCAAGGCTAGCATGCTTTGCATAAACGCTTTGACGAAGGCGATGGCTCAGAAAGTGCTCGCAGGGGCCTGTGGAGACCCATCTGGACAGAAAAGAAATATTCATTCGTAACGCAGGCGGAAATCCCTCTCTATCCATGCTTCTACGTATTTCCGGACTTGTTGCGCTGACTTAATAGTCCAAAAGGCTGTTGACCTGGCAGCTATATGCAAAGGCTTTTGAGGTCATTTACCTGAAGGGGTTAGCATTGATGGGGACTCCAATGTCTTCCGCCAGCATTGTGTACAGTTGCTGTTTACTCTCCGGGGTCTCCTTTAGTGCACCCACCTTTTAGCGCTCAAGTTTCTTTGATTCCCCTTGCGTTTGATTGAAAGCAGGGTGGTTTATTTTGGAATTCTTTGCGGGCCACTATGGACTCTTTCAGAAATAGCCCCCCAGCAAGTTTTTATTCACAGTCTGAAGCTTTGATTCTGCTAGCGACGTGAGGTTCAAGAAAGCGGCCAGGTTTCAAAATGTATGGAAAGCTAATTTAGCGTGTTCTTAGACGAGTTGGTTCACGACTAGCAAGATGTAATTAAGCGCTGTTATGAAAAGGATGATGAATAGCCACGAGTAGTGCCCATCAAGTCCGTTCATCGACCTTGTCGTAACTGCGCTCAACTGCGTTTCATAGGTAAACAAAGCTGCTCTCTCAAATCGACCTCCTTGCTGTAGGCATTGCACGTTACGACATTTCAAGTGTCTTATACACTACGTACGCACACCCCTTACGAAAACAGTGCAATTAGGTTTTTCTCAGTCCCGCCAGCCATACGGCCACGGAACTTTTTCCCGGCAAAAATTTTGTGCACATCAATTGCAGCCGCAGAGATAATGTATTTGGAATTGCCTCTGAGACAATATTTGGGTAATCGGTACAATGAAATATTTTTTGGTACTGTATCAGATAGTTTTATATCATGCAGTTTATATAAAGCATGCATCATGTAAGGAGGGAGTCGACGTGATGAAATTTGCTATTGTCGCCTCACGGTGAGGTTGAATAAAGGGTGAAACCAGGATGGTGACATATTAGAAGAATAAATTGGAAAGACAATGGATATTGGAACTAAGCAGGTGTTATATATCGCCAGGAAAAATATAAAACTTGCTATTCGGGCCGCTAATAGGCTACAAACATTGTAAAAGTGCTTGGTTTCACAGAAAGTCTTCTATGCCTAATATAACATTGTCCAGGCACCATAGCGCCACCGGTGTCAGTTTTAAGTAGATGTAGAAGTAAAATACAAACAAAGGAAGTTGAACAAGTGGCTGGAGAGGGATTTTAATTCATGGCTGTAAACTATACAGATGTCCTCACGCATGAATTTACGGTCGTGATAGAGATTTGTTTTTTGTTTGTGCTTAAAAATTAACCTTTAGGTAGCTTTTTCCGCAGTTCACAAGTACTTTCTACTGGAGCAATATAATACACTCTACCCCAGTTCGTTAGCTCACCATGTTCACGTCACGTTCGCCTTTATCCGAAAACCAAGCTCTGGGTAAGTTAAACGCTAATTTGCACAAACTATAAAAAGAAGGTCCGGGAAAATTTTGTAATTTGATTGCTATTTTACTCTGATTTGAAGCTAAAACGCTACAGCACTCTTCTAATTATAACCAAAAATACCACAAGAAATAATGAACATACAAATGGATAATAAGAGTCTTCCTAGTGTGGTGGTACCTTTATAGTATAGCCCCTTAGCTATGCTGGATGATCGTTACTACCGGAGGAGGCAGCACTCCATACCTACCAAAGTTCGGCATAGAGAGCTAGACGACAGCAGCGAGAGAGTGATAGATGTTTCCCGCCGACGACGTTGCCGCTGTGGCTGATTCGGGTTGCTGTTCCGATATTTATTTGCTTTTATTTATTATTTGATTTTATACCCGCGGTGGTTCTGAAGACAGAAGGTGACATGCTGGCTTACTAATGAGATTCACTGGCGTCTGGCCATTGGAAAGATAAGCCTCTGCCGTGATCTAGTGTACAGCTACGAAAAAACGCTAGTATGAAGCTAAGTGGCCTAAGAGAAACTGAGCTTCTCAGTTGACGTTCAGCGGGCTAGCTTGAAGCTCAGCTCGTGCATTTCTATCCAAACACGTGCGCCATAAATGGAAGCTTCTGGAACGCATGGTGACTATTTACAATTAGGCTTTTGGTTGAAACTGTACAAAAAATGCGTCTCGAGAGCTTATTTACCTTTTCGAACTATCAGAACAGCAACGAAATAACGCGAGTATGGTGTTTAAGCGGTCACCCTGTCGGCGGAGTTAGCTCAGTTAATTTCACGTGAGTGGTACTCAACCAGCGCGGCAGGTCCCGTGCCTACAAAAACAAAACATTTATTACTTCAAGACTATTGTTGCTACAAAGGTGCTGTAGAGCACTATGAAAGAGAAGTGTGAAAGGATTAGAACTTACATGACAGATTTCCTGAGGGAAATGTGAAAATTCGCGGAGCTCCGTATACACAAGTCCGTTATGAATGGAAGCGAACTTTTTTTATGAACACGTAATTGGCTTTTTCCTTAAACTACCTTTGGCCTTGCGCCGTTTTTATTCATTTTGAATTGGTGTAAAGGTGCGATAGCTTTTTTTGTGCGTTTATTTTTCCATTTTTTTCTTTAAATGTGGTTGTATATAGAGTAGAGGACAGGGCTTACATGTGGTTGAATAGGTTCGACAGCCTTCGTTTACATGCGTTCAGTACGTTGTTCTTCCGGCGGACGAAATCCATCTGAATCCGTCCCCACTCGCATACCAGCCCCGCTTATCGCGCGACAAGCTAACCATGTTCTCACTGCAGTGTCTACAGAATCGTAAAAACAAAAAAATAGCAGAAAACAAGCGTGTGCACGTTTGGCCGAGTTTTATGTACTGACAAGCTGTTCTCCGGTTCCTGCCGTATTGTCACCCTAACCCATAGTTGTACTCCAAGCTAGTCGATGTGTCCGTTGGAGGCGTTTCAGAAAGATATCTGGTTCACGAGGTGCGCTCCCGATGCAGCTGGCGCTCCGAAAACACGTAGTGCGAATTCTAAGCAAGCCAGTCTCGCATTTGACATCCCGTAAAAGCATGAAACAACTGAGCTCCGGCGGAGTTTTAGTTAAAGATATTCTTCAATTTAATAGCCCACTGAAACGAAGTTCAATGAGCCCGTCTCAAAGGCACTACGTCAGGAGTCGAAAAAATTGTGCTGATGGTGCAGGACACCACACAGGTGGGCGGCATAACTTCCGTGAGTTGTCTTTGCGTCATAGAGTGCTTTCTTGACCTAAGACTACGGATCGGAAAGACTGGCGGGCTCCGAGAAATTGCTGCAAAGTCAGTGAACTCCGTTAACTTCTTAACCTAAATACGTGCAACTTGCGGTGAAAACCTTACTTCATGGCTATAGTTCCCGTTTCCTCGCGCTTGGGTGTTCAGCGTACTTGACCAGGGCTTTCTCAAAACATTTTGCACTGTTTATTGATGATGGCACTGGTAAAGGTAGCCTTCAATGCTTGGACATCGGGATGGCCGATTTCCCCGCACAAAGTCAGAAACTTTCAAAGGTCTTTGTTTTAGCATGTAAATATGTAAGGCATGCAATACAGCTGGAAAGTTTGCTTATTTATGACACGGCTTTTTCGAAGAAGACGTACTATAATAAATCCAAGACATACCTAAATACTGCGTACACGTCATATAAACGGTTTTTCTGAAGTGCTACAAAACGAAACGACCATGTGAATGCAGGTTCGGTTAAGAACGTACAAAAGGGTGTAAATAGGTTTCTAGGCCGCCACTGCGACCCAGGTAGTTCAGGGGTTTATCTTAGTTCAAAGGGACAAAAATGGGGCTAGTTGGTGATGCTCCATACTGAAATGCGCTAAGTATACAGACGAGCAGGACGCTAAAGGACTGGGACGAGGCACAAACTTGCAACTGTTCATTCAGTCGTCTTTTAAACAATTTTTATGTTGTTTATTCTGTCGTCTTTTTAAATAAACAGTTTCAAGTTCGCGCCACGTCCCAGTCCTGTTAGCGTCCTGTTCATCTGTACACTTAGCGCAATTCAGTATGAAGTTTATCTTAGGTACATGATGCCTCAAGCTCTTAAACTAAATTACAAAAGAAATGCAAAGAACTACAGAACATTTGGTTCAGATCGTGTGAAGTGACGAGGCTACTGCGAACGGTCCCACGCTCGCCCCGTGGGAAAGGTCGTGTGTGCACCCCAATAAAGACATTTTTTTACGTCTGTCAACTGTTTTTACGCTTATCAAATATATTGAGGGCAATTTCTGGCATAAAATATTTACTATTAGTAATTTTATATAAAACTTTGCATCAATAAAGCGTGCCAGTTCACACCAAAAAATAATTATCAATCATCATCATCAACAGACTACTTAGGTCCACTGCATGACGAAGGCCTCTTCCATTAACCTCGAACCGTACCTTTCCTGCGCTGCTGGAGCCCGTTCTCTGCTTCGAACTTGCCTATTTCTTCTCTTTACCGAGTGACAAGCCTTCCCCTTTCTTCGCATTCACTCGCTATTCACTTCGTTAACCTGATACTGCACCGCTTGATACTTCGCCTAACTACATGGCTAGTCCATGTCCATTTCCTCGTCTTTATTTGAACTGCGATATCATTTACTCGAGTTTGTTGCCTGATCCAGAAAGCTCGTTTTCTGCCCTTAAAAGGCTACTGAAGCACTTTACTTTTTACAATTATTACATTGGTCAGTTTGTGCCTGTAAAGTTTTTTTTTTGTCATTTTTAGCTTGGGGACAATGGTATTCGTCGTTAAACGTTGACCCTACGCCCCACCCCCTGCTTCCTGCCGCATAGCCAGAAGAGCGAGAAACTGAGAGGCAGCGACCGGAAGTAGCGTCATATTCGGAAGACGGCCAGCGACGTGCGCCGCCGCTTCGCTGTGTCCCAGTTTTCTGGGCGAAGGTCCGAATTTAGCAGGCGTGTAATCTGCATTTTATTAATCATCATTGTCTTAAGTTGCTTCCGCGTCGATTTTTTAACCGTAATGCTACTGTGTGATTCCCTAAAGCGACTCCTAGATACCAGAAATTTCCAACTCGAGCGCCCGTGGCTACTACATTGCCTTCACGAGTAGTCGCGGGGCCGGCCGTGTCGTCGGGTGCTCTGTGCTTCATACGCGAAGCGACGGGCTCGAACAAATACCGAGGTACCCCAAGTTTCTGATCCATTAATATCAAGGAATTAGAAACATTTCTGGTACCACAGCGCTCTGGGCTTCCCGAACTTCTTGCTCGTTTTCCCAACGTTGTTGGCTGTGACGACAGCGTAGCTGCATAGCTAGGTTTTAATAAGAAATCAAGCAAGCTGAAAGAATGAAGGGTTTTCTGCGCGCGGACGCGCTCCGCACACTCGACGGTCGTGCATGCCTGTACGGCGCACGAAACGGATCGCACCACACATGCCGCGGCAGCGACCGCTCTTCGCTGCCGTCCAGAATCAAGGCCGTCGCGAAAAGCAAGGTAAACGTGCAAGAGAGGATTATAGTGTGGTGAAAAATCGTGCTAGGGATTGTCATCCAAGGTGATTTCGAAAGAGGTGATCGAATTTGTATCGCGATGCAGAGCGCCGACCCATCGCGGAGGCTCGTCGACGGGCCTGCCCGAGCAAGAGATGCGGCGAGTGGCCGAAAGATGGCGTTACCTGCGCGCAAGAATGAGCACAGCACCGATCGCTAGAATGACTATCAGCGTATGAATAAGGTTCCACATGCGAGAAAGGGGATGATAATGAGGTGAAAAACTGTGTTAAGGATCGTCATTCGCAATTGTAGAGATAGCGGCGACCAACTATCTCCCTTGGTGCTAAACCTAAATTTCCCTACATCACCGGCGATCCGTTGCCACCTGAGCCGGCTGGAGCTGTTGGGGAAGGCGTTCTAAAGCTCGTCGGGGACGAGCGTGCTGCGCTTGGGTTCCTCTACCTTTTGGGGTGCGACCAACGTTCAACGCTCCTAGTCTAAAACATGCGTATGCGCAGCAATGCCACTTTCCGCTGACCGGCCGAACAGCGACCCGGCACCAGCACCCCTGCGTGACGCGGCGACCGGCGGCGGCCGCGCTGCCTGTGCGCATCGCAGGCCGCTGCACAGAGCTTGTTGCCGCCTGTCCAAATGTAAAAACAAAGTTCCACATTCGAGGATGGGGATTATGGTGGGTTGAAAAAATTGTGCTAAGAAATTGTGGCTAGCGCTGGTAGTGAAGCGGCGAACCAAATCTGCGCAACTTCCTGCACCCGAGAAAAAGTCGGCCATGAGTCGTCGGTGGGAGAACCCCTTTCTAAAGCTCGCCGCGAGCGAACCTGTTTTGTTTATACTTCCCTCAGGCTCTCCTATTCTAAGGAAGGACTGTGTGAGCCCTCCATTCATCAGAGGACCTTCTAGCTCGTATCTGAACGGGAACAGAATGATATCTTCAGGCCGTGCGGTCCCCGCAGCGCCGGCACTTCCAAATATGACGTCATCTGTCGCCAGCCAATCGCGAAAGGCAGCCAGGGCTCTCACCGTGCCCTCGGGCAGGGGTTGTTTGTTTTGACGAAAAAAGATGGTTTGGGTGTATTTACGCTTAAAATAAACATGTTTTTCGAATTCAGCGTCAGGAAAACCATAATGTAATGCCCCCAACAAAATTTTTATGAAAAGCTCTTCACCAGCCCTTTAATTGACATTCTCATCATTATTCGTTCCATAGCCCGTTGAGCATACCTAAGCATGCTTTGCAGTTGTTTGCTAAGATGTCAAGTTTCTGGCCTGTATGCGATTACCGCCAGGGTACACTGGTAGTATGTTCTTTTGAGTGATAGAGGTAGCTTACTTTCCAATATTCGGGAGTGCCCGACGAGAGCCCTTGTGCCCCTACCTATTCTGGGCTAGACAATTTGCCGCATTTTGTGCTTGATAAAACCAATCACCAAAAAGTACCTCCACTGAGTAGATCGGGTCTCCAGCAAATGCTCGCCTGCCCCTCCCCCCCCCCCAAAAAAAAAATTCTGGCTGCGGCCGAGGTGCGCAGCGTTTCGTGATAGTATCAAAAAGAGCTACTAACTTTAAGAGCAAAAAAATTCTGACATTGCTCTCGCCAGTTGATCAGACTATGCGCACTCAAAATTCCATGTTCAGTGTAGCAGGAATTTCATGCAGTTGATTACGCGTCAAAGTGTCCCACCATTTATGCTTTTCTTCCTGATTTTCTTTCTCTTGTGCTTTTCTCTGTGTCACTGAAAGTCTGTGTCAACTACCTCACGGATATTGATTGAATTTCTTTCGGTTTATTTCTTCTCTGTGGAACACATCTGGTGATCCTTCGAATTTTGTGAAGCTAATCCCCTCAAGTGCCTTCCCCTTGGGAAGGCCTGCGAAGAAGGCGGCTGATTTGTGCGAGGGAAAAGTAAACAAATATAGGATGCTGCCTTTTAGATGCGAGTAGATGCGACTGCAACTCATTCACTCGCCTTGTGCATGCAGCGTCGGCGTTGTTGTCGTTCGCCCCTCCCCCATTCTCCTCGCCGCGCGAGCTGCGCTCTCCGCCACTCACCCCCTCTCCTCATTGATGCCCCTCTCTCGTCCACGCCCCTCCCCCTACACTTTAAAAAAAATAATAGTTAGCGGCGCCCGGTTTCGATCACACGACCTTGTGGGCGGAACGCGAGGTACATGGTGCTCTTCCCACTGCGACACAAAACCGAGACAGAATCAATTGCTACGAACGCGCCTTATATCCTTGACTCATTCAAACTACGTCAAGAAGCTACTGATACAACGCATGATGGGGCAATGATTAACACTTGCAATAAAAGAAAAGAAGCTCCCACTTACAGCAACAATGATGGAGTAAAAGGTCGTTGCGACAGCGAAGGCCCATTCAGAGAGATTGACCAAGATTGGCCAATAAAACATAATAATAATCATAAACATAATAATCATACGCGTTCCCGACACGTTTCACGCGATTTCAGAATCAATCCAACGGAAACACCAAGTGAACCCCACGATGCGCCGCATCTACACAGGGTTCCCCTCGCGGGGAGGTGGACGCAATTTTTTTTTAATGGAGCGTACGCCAGCCGAAATAGGATTAATTCTTCACCAGGACCGCGACCCAGATTCTTTAGGCACCTAACTTTGGTCATTGAGGAGTTTTCCAGTGCTAAAACGGGTCATTCACAATCTAAAAACTCTTTGTCATCAAGCCTAAATTCTAATAAGCACTTCCAATAAACGTTTCCACTACTTCCTTCGTTCGCGGAAGCTTTGCGAAGGGGCCTTTGTCATCGCCGGCCCAGTGTGATGTGAGGTTACGCAAGACTCAAGGCGAGGTAATGGGAAACAGGTTGAATGCGGAAACACTGCGATTTATAGGGATTCACAAAAGTATAGACGTAGGCGATGAAAGGCACAATATATCACGGGTATAGAAGACGGAGGAAAGGTCCAGGCAGCCCGAAAGGTGATATAGAGTCACATATAGATATAGTAATGTAAATAAAAGTCGGTAGAGTCTTACAAGGCGAAGAAATGGCTGGTGGCGGAGAGGCACACAGTAGAGTTATAGCAGATCAGAAAAACGGTTCCGGTACGGTACGCGGTACTCGTTGCCGGACCGTACCTGGAAGACAAGCATATCGGCCAAGCAGACGCGGCACCCTGATTGGTCCGTTAAAATGACATTACACACACATTAACCGGATGTGACGTTTGATTTGTTTTCTCGCCAGGGCAGTCATTTGGCAGCATGAGTTCAGAGGACGGTTCTCTGTTCTGTGGTTCCTTTTTTGTGCAACGCCAGGCAGCCAGGTTCGAGTGATGTGATTATGGGAACTTTTAGTTGGCGACAGCCAACTCAAATTCATGTGCAGGTTGCGGCTGCGCTTGTTGCCATTTGTGGAGACCTGTAAATGTAGCTTCGGTGGCCACAACACACCCCGGCTGTCCGAAGCAGTGTCGCGCTTGCGGTGCCGGCCGGCAGATTTTGCCGTTCTTTATGTTGGGGGAAACGATCTAGACCGGACCGGCGCAGATCCAACGCGGATATGTGACAGAATCAAGGTGTGTACAGAGGAAACACTCGCACTATTTTGTGTGTGTGTGAAGGCGGGATGGACATCAAATGTCGCCCCATTTGTGTTGTAGGCCCTGGTGACCCAGCTGCAGCGCGACGTGGCCCCTGTTGTGTACGTCTTCACGGTGTTTCCTCGTTGCTTCCAGTCGGCAAGCGCGAGTTCCACTCGTCGCTTGCTTAACAGGAAGCTAACGGCCACCCTGAAGCATATGCGGGACGTCTACATACTGATGATGATGGTTGGGTTTTTATGGCGCAAGGCTTACTAAGGGCAAAGAGCGGTAGAGAAAAAGTTATTTATTGGTTGATGAGACTAAATACTAAAACATATAATTAGAAGTAAAAGTGATGCTATACAAAACACAATGGAGATGGCTGGTGTATAGGGCCAGGATGATTACACGTGATATGACAAGAGCTGCAGAAGCTTTACCTCAGCTAAAAACTTAAGAACACGTTGCCTAGAAAACATTGGTTCTTCGGCTGAAAAGTATGATGGGTGCAGTGGAATGTGTCGTCTGTATAACTTAGGGAAATGTTTGCGTCGTGTTGTGTCAAGTGCTTGCACGTGATTAGTATGTGGGCTATGGATAGGCCCCTTCCACACCTGCTACACGTGGGTCGCGAAGATCCACTGAGCAGGTGGGAGTGCGTTACATGTGTGTGGCCTATCCGCAGCCTGGCCAGGGCGACTTCAGTGTATCTGTTGTGTGAGTCAGTTACGTAGCGTCCAAGTTGTGGTTTTATTCTGTGTAGTTTGTTGTCTGCCTGTTGACTCCAGTGTAGTTGCCATGTGTTACGAAGCTGTCGTCTGATGTGTGTCTTTAGGTCGGTGTGAGGTACTGTTGTTATGTCAACTGTGGTCATGAGAGCAGCAGCACCAGCCATTTTATCCGCGGTCTCATTGCCAGGGATCCCACAGTGACCTGGTACCCAGCATATAGTTATTTATAAATTTCAATCATGAGCAGTCATTATGACCTTTAAAAGAACATTGATTACATAGTTTTTTGACAACCTTCCTGATGACAGTGCCTTCTCAACGCTTAGAGAATCTGTATAGACCATAGACTTTGGAATTTTATGTTTGAGGATGTCATTTGAAACGAGTCAAATGGCATGCGCTTCTGCCGTGTAAATACTGCCATGAAAATTCATTGTTTTAGTGATGCTAAAATTTGGTCCATGCGCTGCACAAAAGACAGCAGAAGCAGCTTTCGACATGTCACTGAAGAATTCTGCGCACCTTTACTTGTCCTGCAGGAACAGGAAGTGCTGCAGAATTGCACTCCTGGGTACCCTAATTTTTTCTAGTTGCGCGAATGACAGGTCGCATGATACAGGACGAAGATGCCATGATGGAATAAAATTATGGATGGATGTCTTGTGCATGTCTGACAGAGGGAGATTCAGTGCAGAAGCCTCCTCCCTAACTCTGAGAGAGAAAGGTAAGGAGATAGGTTGCATGTTTCAAAAGAGTTGTAAATTTGATGTATCGTTCATGATAGGATCATAAGAATGGTTGGTAAGAGACGCGATCTTAGATGCATACAGCAAGTCAACATACTCCCGCTGATGCCCTAGGCACCATTTGTCACACTCGACATACAGACTCTCGACAGGACTAGTGTGGAAAGCGCCGCATGAGAGACGAAGGCGGAGATGCAGCACGGGGTCAAGCATTTTGAGTGCTGTCTTTGTAGCCTACCCATACACGACACTGCCGTAGTCGAGCCGAGACCCCACCAAGGCAGTGTTAACGTGCAGCAGGAGTTGTTTGTCAGCCCCATAAGACTGATGTAAGAGGACCTTAAGAATATTCATGGTTTTTAAGCATTTGTTTTAAGCTGTCTGATATGCGGGATGAATGTACGCTTTTCGTCGAATAATATACCTAATAACTTCTGCTCTTTGTTCACAGCAATCGAAACGTTCTTAAGAGTGATGTCTGCATCTCGGTGTACCCCACGCTTCCTGGAGAACAAACACAAACAGGACAGTTTGAAATTCATTCAGCCAGCCCAGCTAGAAAGTTTGTTGACACCCAGCTAGACCTGACGTTCGCAGATGGACATATTACACGATTTAAAACGATTTAAAAATATTGGACGTCATCTACATACATGGAATACGAGATTGTAGGTGGCAATGTCTTCCCAAGAGAGTTCATATTTAATATGAAGAGAGTGCAGCTCAACACACCACCTTGCGGCACGCCGTATTCTTGCACGTGAACCTTTGAGAGTGCACTGCCTGACTTTTACTCGAAACGTTCTCTTCGACAAGTAACTAATAAGGGTGTTTAACATGTTACCCGAGACACCGAATGACTTGAGGTCACTAAGTATGCCATAACACCAAGCTGTGTCGCAGGCCTTCTCGATGTCAAAAAACACCGTAACAGTACTGTTTGTGTACGAAGCATCCTTTATATATGATTCCAATGCGACCAATTGATCTTTGGTGGATTTCCCCGCCATGAAGCCAGCCTGGCAGCTCTCGAGAAGACCATTGTACTCAAGAAAGTACACGAGTCTCCTGTTGGTCTTCTTCTCGAGAAGCTTGCACAGGCAGCCGGTCAAGGCGATGGGTGGATAACTAGCTGGAGAGGAAGGGTCCTTCCCTTCCTTCAGGAACGCCACTACTATGGCCTCCCTCCGAGAGTTTGGAATGTGCCCCGAAAGCCATATGTTGTTGAATAGATGTATTAGTGTT
Organism: Haemaphysalis longicornis; assembly: GCA_013339765.2. Classification (NCBI taxonomy): domain Eukaryota; kingdom Metazoa; phylum Arthropoda; class Arachnida; order Ixodida; family Ixodidae; genus Haemaphysalis; species Haemaphysalis longicornis. The sequence continues at coordinate 27,586,042 of CM023458.1, read as the reverse complement.
TCTAGAGTGTCTGGGTGTAGATGTTGTATCAGAGTGTATGTGATTTTGTCTGCACCTGGAGCTGAAGGCTTACATGTGATCAGAGCGGCCTTCAGCTCATGAATTGAAAAAGGGCTATTGTAGGAAGTGTGCGACTTCTTGTTATCACGCAGGGACTTCTTTCGCAGATGTTTTGTGTTTTATGAAAGTGTTTGTATAGTGTGCTGAACTGGACACGTGCTCAAAGTGTTGTACAAGCGTGTTAGCCTGGTCTTCGAGTGTGTCCTCTGTTGTATTGCTCAGGGGCAGGATAGGTGTATGTTGTCCTTTAGGTTTTCGTATTCTTGTCTATACCTTGTGATTGTCTGTGTATGAATTGATGGAAGTGAGGAAGGCATGCCAACTCTCCCTTTTGGCCTCACAACGCACCCGCTTCCCAAAAGCCTTTGCCCGTTTAAATGAAATGAGATTACCCGACGTGGGGTACCGGCGAAGGACACCCCACGCTTTGTTCTGGGCCTCTCACGCTCGCCCACTGTACTTGTTCCACCAGGGTTGCGGGACGCACTGGAGGCCTGGGGAATGGACTTTTGGCAGGCGTCGAGGATGTGCGCCGTGATGAGTTGGGCGGCTCCCTCCACGTGAAGGTGTTTTATGGATGTGTGGTGTAGTTTATATTGTAGGCGGCCGATGAGGCGGTGCGGCAGGGCCTACATTTATTTAGAGTTGCGTGGAGACGACAACATGGGCCGAGAATCAGGGAGCAGCCCGTGGAGTGCGGCCGAGCAGCGCGGAGGCCATGATGTTCTGTGGCGCGTGGCTCGTCGTGTGTCGAGGCAACGCGCCGCTGCCGATGGAGGGAGCGGCCCAATGATGATGATGGTGGGCGCTTGCTGTTGTGACGAAGTGCCGTACAGGGCTCCCCCTAGCGCGGAGCGCGACAAAAAAAAACAAGTTGAGCAACAAACTAGCGAGAAATATGTAGGGTGTGACGAACATGAGGCAAGGTACTTAAGTACGTGTATACAAGGTCCTTAAACCGTCCACGTCAAAGGCAAAGGTATGTAGTACATTCAAGTGATCACTTTTGTAAGATTTCCGGTTACAGTCCAAGTCGTAATCTTAGGAGCTTCGGGAGCGCATTGTTGCTTCCGGTGGCCTGGGCTGGGAATGGAGTAGCGGACGAACTTCAGCACAAATCGGCTGGTCCGCTGTCAGGCCGCCGCGCATGTCCACATTAATGTAGGTGATGGGCCGAGAATCAGGGAGCAGCCCGTGGAGTGCGGCCGAGCAGCGCGGAGGCCATGATGTTCTGTGGCGCGTGGCTCGTCGTGTGTCGAGGCCACGCGCCGCTGCCGATGGAGGCAGCGGCCCACTGATGATGATGGTGGGCGCTTGCTCTTGATGACGAAGTGGCCGCTACAAGATATTTCTGTAAATGTACTCCAGTTTGCCTTTGATTCATTAAACCTCTTATGGGAAGGTGGTGTGCTTGGGCCTCTACCTACATTACGTTAGTGAAGGGAAGAGAGTTGTCGCTACCATATGGGTCAGTGCCCACGCCCCACTCAAGACATGAAAAGGGAATTGCACAACATATAGCCAAGTCGAGATGTGAGTATGTATTGTGTCCTAAGTTATAGTATGTAGGCTGTTTTTGTTGAAAAGGCATGCTCCTGAAGATGTAAGGGATTTCTCTATCAGGCGACCTCGGGCATCCGTTCTTGAGGAGCCCCAAAGAAATTTGTGAGCATTAAAATCGCCTGTTAGGATGTATGTTGCGGGCAGCTGGTCGACCAGCGCCTCGAAGTCAGAGCTAGAAAGTGCGTGATCAGGATAAATGTATATGGAGCATACCGTTATCAATCTATTGAATACTATTGTGCGAATTGCTCAGCCTCAAGGACAGTGTTCAAAGTGACAGGGTGGCATGCTAACGATTTCTGGGCGATTATGACCACACCACCAGAAGAGTGTGTGCAGCCAACCCTGTCCTTTCTGAATACCATGTACCTACTTAAGAAATTTGTCTGTTTGGAATTGAGGTGTGTTTCTTGGAGACACATGACACTTGGCTGATTGGCATGCAGCATCTCAGACACATCGTCAAGATTTTTTAGGAGGCCTCTGCGGTTCCATTGAATTATGTTTTCTATTCTCATTATTTGCGTTTAAGAATGAATGGAGTGTGTGTGTGTGTTCATGTGTCGCCTTCCGGGGCTGATACTCTGGGATTGGGCATTTTGGGACTTTCTGTTGGCTTGGACGTCGGAGGCCACTCCTTGCGGTGCGTTGCAGGCAAGAACGGCGCGACGTCCATCTCGTCCTCAGATGTCCTGGGGGTGCCTGTCGAACCAGGTCCCCCGGACTTTGTTCCCCTTCGGGAGCCCTTCGTTTGAGCCGCCACCGCCGCGGGCATCGGGGGCGCCAGAAGTGGCACGGGCGGTGCGGTGGTGGTGGGAGCCGATGCGGGGCGCCCGGTGTCCATCCCCTCGGCACCCTCCAACATACTGGAGGACAGGGAGGCAGCCGCAGGAGCGGCACCGGTCCCTACGAAAGAGGTTGGCCCCCAAACCGCTGCTACCTCAGCAAACGGTGTGGCGACGAAATCGGGCTGCCTGAGGCACCCCAGCGGGACGCGGGACCAAGTCCGACTCGCGGTACTGGGTCCCCGCCGAGACCAGATGCCACTCCGCCCCCCCGGCGAGCTGCGTCGGCGTACCTCTTTAGAGGGAAAGAGGCGAACCTCTTCCGCGCCTCTGCGAAGGTGATGTTCTCTGTTAATTTCACATTGATTATTTTCTTTTCTTGATGGAATTTCTCACATTTGCCATAGTACGCCGCGTATGGTCCCCCGCAGTAACACAAGTGAAGGTGGTGGTGTTGCAATTATCTGTCGTGTGGTCCTGTGCGGCGCATTTGACTCAGGTCATTTTGCCGCGGCAAGAGTTGGTACCGTGCCCGAAGCGCTGGCATTTGAAGCAGCGGTGCGGCTTTGGTATGTACGGTCGGACTGGACATCGTATGAAGCCTGCATTGACCGACTCGGCGAGCGTTGAGCAGTCAAATGTCAAGATCACGTGTTTTGTACGGATTTCGGTGTCATTTTGACGCATGGTTATCCTTCGCACTGCTGTCACACCCTGATCTCGAAGGCCCTCGAACAGATCTGTCTCTGTTTCGTTCATGAGGTCAGGATCGGAGATGACGCCCTGGGAACTTTTCAACGTCCGGTGGGGAGTGATCTTTATGTCTGTATCTACCATGCGGGTTTGTTTGAGGAGGTTGATAGATTGCTGCCTGTTGTTAAGTTCGATCAGTATTTCCCCTGTTCTGGGTTTCTTGGCCTTGAAGGATTTCCCTGCAATGCCCTCAAGGAACTTGGAGATGAGAAAAACAGACGGTGCAGCGACGGGCTTTGACTGGTCAAGAGATTCCATTAATAGAAAGCGGAAGAAATTGTCAGGTTTTGGAAATGTCAACCCTGGCAAGAGAGGAAAGGAGACTTCGGTGCGGCCCTTTTTTGGCGGTCGATCACGTTTTGGGGGGTTTTGATTATCCATATGGCATAGGAAAAAGCAGGGAGACGGGGGTACTTTCTTCGTCAGCCTTACCCTGATAGATGAGGAGGTCCCAGAGCTCCCTGCCTGGTAAACAGACAGGGAGCCCATCCGCCGGAGCTTGACCTGGGCTCCGACGGCCACTGTTTGAGGTTTCTACCCTTCACCTTAAAACATATCGTCACGGTTGATCACAACTTATGTATGGGGGCTCGGGGTCCACGGTGTCGCCAACATCGTCACCAAGATTGTTCAAGGTGCCCCGTGCGGGGACGTCTACATACTGAAAGCCGAGGTAACTATGAACGAGCTCGTATAGGCCTACGTGTATGGTTTTGTACTCTAGTGGCTACGTATAACAATATTTCAACGTGGTCTTAAAAAATTAGAAATTGTACACAGCGTTAGCCAGTTTTGCGTAGAAGTATGTGTATAGAAGGTACCATTCTGTTGTAAAAACATGTTGACCGACCACGCGCATCGTCTCCGACGTCGCTGTGTTCATGAAATGCATGTTATCAAACTTGCCGTACCCCCTAGCGTTTGCACTGAGTACGTTTACAGAGTAGCTCCGGAAATAGGAGCTAAAAGTCCCACTTTGTATGAAACTTTGAAGAAGTCCGCCTTACAAAATTAGTTATGGCAGAGAGTGCCACTAAATGTTTGCTACGTGGTTTAATACTCCGGCTAAATTAGGGTTCGAATGTCATTTCAACCAAATGTCATTCGACTGAAATGGGGTGCTTCGAATGTCATTCAGCATCCGCCGTGCTGCACTGCAATTTCGATGGCATTTGAAAGATTTCACACTTGCTAGCCGTGCTGTAGTGGCACTGTTGTCGCCCCGTTCCGTTTTCGTAAAATATTACAATGATCATATTTAAGAGCAGTCTGAGGCAGTAAAATGATGTCAAATTAGAAGACGCACCAGTTTTTACTCTAATGTGGCGGCTGTCTTGCGTAGTTTTTTTTTCACTGACCCACTGGTTTTGAGAGTATTCAAATAAAATATCTTTGTTTCATATCTGCAGTAAATCAGCAGTGAACAAAGTTCCACAAACAAGAATATTTTGTTTGTTTTACGTACGGAAGTATTATAATTTTTATTTCTGATCCAAGACGCTGCGTGGGAGAGTGCTATAAATGGCATTTGAAATCCCAAATGTCTCTTTCGGTGCTTATTTGCCTCCAATGCCATTTGAGCCGAGTGGCATTAAAAAACCTAGTACAGCAGCACAACTTGGCATTTGAGTCAAATGATGTTCGGCGCTAGTGCAGCAGGGGCATAAAAAGAACCCATTTATGGCAGAGAGTGGCAATAAATGTTTGCATACATGGTTTAGTAGCGAGCCGGTGCCTTTCTCGCATTTCTTCGTGAGTCCTGTTGTTACCAAACACCAAATACCTGTACTATGAAGTGTGCTTGCATTTGCCCTGACAGTCTGCTTACTTTGTTGAATTTGTGTGCAGCACCGTTTCCTGAACGCGACCAAACAGCCGAAGCGGTCCCTGTTTGCCGCGGATGGATACCACGTGTCCAGGGATCGTGGCATCGACGAGATGTCCGTGTTCCTTGCGAAGGCGCTGGCCAGGCCGTACGGGCGGGCCATTCTGTCACCAGAACGAGCTGCACCTGGTGCCAAGTACACCTTCTCCCGCTGTGAGCGCTGTGGAGACAAGCGCCACGAGAGGAACGACTTCTTGCAGTACTGCTCGCCGTCCTGAGGTGCAACGAGGCACCACCGAAGACCATCGGCTTGTTGAAACGCCCCTTTTCAGGTCCACATACTTGCCTGACATACGGGATTCGCTGCAGCCAACCCTTGTCACCCCATAATCTGCTCTCTCTACTGGTATGGTCAGCATAAAACCCTACTTGGTGAATAGGTGGTAGAGAAAACTACTTGCATATTCATTGCAGTACAGGCAGCTAACCGTGTGCATAAACCCGCGGCCATGATTTGTGCTTGCCCTAGGCCGAGAGTTGCACTTTCTTTTTATTTGCTCTTAATTTTGAAATTCTTGACTTCAATGTACACCTTCTCCTAAACACGAATGAGAAATAGCTTGTTCCATCCAGTTGATGAAGTCTCAGCGTGACCTATGCCCTAGGGAAATTTGCTGTTAATAGCCATGTCTCATTGTTTCTTTTGGCAACCGGTGATTTGCACAGAAGATGCCCCACTTGTTTCCATTTACTCAATGCTGCATGGCTGTGTCTGCTTAACACATCATTTCTGCTTGCATGCATATCTATATATACTGTTAAAGGGACCCAGAAAAGACTTTTGTAAAAGTTACAAAAGGCCTGTATTGTCGCGTACTACCAACATAGCAATGCAATGCCGTTGAAATAATTGATCTACATTCAGTATTAGCTGCGCCAGAAGCAATTAAATGCACCTCTCCCCCTTGCCCATTGATTCCTCCTCCCTCTCGGCTTCTTTCAAAGCAGCTGGAACTACTGAGAATAGCCATGTGACATCGCGACTGCTCGACTTCCGTTCTGCGCTAGCTACATTCCTGCGGCTAGGCACGCGTCAATCGCTGCGGTCCCGCCTTTGCCTCGGGATCGCGCAGGAAGGAGGAAGAGCAGCCGGAAGCCAATGGCAGTGACGTTGCCGGCGGCCGACGATCGTGCTAATCAGGGGGCGCCTCCACGTTGCGTCAGCCGCGATTGCCGTAGCGTCTGCCGCGACCACCGTTGCGTCCCCCGCGAACGGCTCGCTGCGGTGTCGCGAGCATCAGCTGAGGAAGGCTATCTTCAAAAATTGTTTACAAATTATCCGCACAACGTATGGGGCTCACTCTTGGCTCAAAAATCCCAACTTACGTATTCTACCACCTGAATGCATTTGATTGCCACCTTCACAAAGCTTTTCTGGGTGCATTTAGGCATCAGCTAGTGAACCAAAGTAATTATGGCTAGCAATTTTGCAAGGAGTCCTCTAAAATCGGGATTCAAGAATAGCAGTGCAGATGTTTCTACGGGACATGTACACTTCATTGCACGACATCCTCATTATTAGCTTTAAAATAGCTCTCTACTTTCTGCTGTCCTGCATCAGACCTTTAGGGCAGTTTACATTGGCATGTTGTAAGCTTTATAGTGCATCTCGGAAAGCTCACGCATTCTGCAATTAAATGTAGTTGCTGCAGTGCAGTGTTTTTGACCCCCATCATAATTCTAGGCTTTGCTGCTGCTTTGGCACAAATACTTCATTCGCCAATTTTATTTGTGTGCGCTTGCTGCATGAATATTGCCTGTACTGTACTCTTGCTGCTGCAGAGAAAAGAATGGAGTCAGATGACAGAGCATGCATTTGAAGTCTGTGCGAGGGGCCTTTGTGGTGCAGTGCACAGCAGGAGGCTTATTCTACAAAAACATTAGTCATCATGACTCAAAATGGCGAAGGCAACTAACCTGCACCAAGCCATTTTGCTAAGAGACTATGCTGTTAACTGTTCATGTGCGCTGCATTCTACCATTTAGGATACCGCAAAGTTAGGGGGCTACATGAGGTTTGTTGCCTTTTACTGGGTTTCATGATGGTTCTCGAAACACTTAAAAACCACTGCATTGCACACACCCTTGGTAAGCGTCAAAATAAAATTAACCATATGGTTACGACGTTAAGACGACCCGATTGTTTGGTTGATCATTAGCGAATAAAAAATATTTGTGACACACTGACAGTGCTTATCCATCAACACACCATTATGAATAATTGTTGGGCCATTGCTTTGACAAGGGGAGTTATCTGAAGGCGATTCCTCTTGTTGAAATGTTGGCTCCATCAAGGTTCCATTGTTAATGACAATTGGCAAGCCATCTTCCTCTGAACATTGGTCTTACTCGGGTTTCTAAGCACCAGTGTGGTGCTCAAAAATTGACACAGCTGTGAAAGACCCAGAAAACCCTCGCATTTCCTTCATGCAAACCAGCATTAATGCCATTTTTCTTGGAATGCTGTAGGTGCACAACAAACCACCACGTGGAAAGTTAAGTTGCAGAAGTTCATAATCAAGTGGTACTGTTGCCAGTCTTTCAAATGAGGTGTGCTCGTGGCAGCCTCCACCATGCACGCAATAGTTCCCATTTCTCAACCTGGCCTATATGCTGTCTGTAGCAAAGAGATGTCTGTGAAGCAAGGTTTCCAGATAAATCATGTTTATTTGGATTAGTATAAATACAGTGTAGGCCCCATTGCCAAAATAGTGTTGCACCACTCCTCTTAGAGCACATCTCAAGCAATAAGGGAAGCACCAACTGCAGCCCAGGCGAACACATTTCTCAGCATGTCTTCAGCTCCCTCAGTGTTGCATTCACAGCTCAAAATGAAAGTTCAGGTTGCACCAGTGACTTGTCCAGTAACAGGCGCAGCAGGCAATGGGGATGGCGAATCTTCATGACAACAGGAACTTGCTGAATACAGAAAAATGAGACATATAGTATGAGTGACCATACTCTTCAAGGCTGCATTTTAGGTAGTTGGACCTACACGTAATAAATGAGTTTGTTCTCAGCTGTGAAAAAAGCCTAGCAGATGTTTGGGGAGGGGGCGGGGGTAGTGCACATCCAACTGCAGGCAAAAGTGGCGACATTCCAAGGCACTGAAATTTTTGTAGTGCTTGTGAATGTAGTCTACTCTTAGCAAGCGAAAAAATATACAGACGCTGTAAGTGAGCCTTTACATCTATCAATACCCATCAATGGTAGTGAAACTCAAATGTCAATCTGAGCAGGCCACGAGTTCTTTTGTGCATGCTTTGGCAGCATGACAAGCTAAGGAGGGTTGCAGCATGCAGTAACTGAGGACAGCCAGGCTGTAATTGTAGGGAATAAATAGGAAAAATACGCTGGTGCCGTTGTGTCAAGATTACGGTGCACATTAAATATCCCCAGGTTGTCTAAATTAGTCCGTAGCCCTCCACTATGCTGTGCTTCATGGCCCAGGTGTTACTTCAGTACATAATGCCCAGATTTTTTTAAGATTAGACAGTGTAAGCAAAAGCAGGCATTTTCTGTTGTACAGGAGCATCTGTCCCCACAGTTGGCCTCTTCTAGCATTGCTAGTTTAGCCGTGATCAATTGTAGCAGCACCGAATCCCCCCTCGTCATTCCAAAAAGAAAGGGTGCTAGTGAACCCATGGCAGCATGTTACCGAAACGTGAGTGGACAGGGCTGCAGCACCGGGTGCGCCATTGTGGGCGTGGCCAAGGGTGATAGTCCTGTTGAGCTGAACGGGCTCAGACAGGGTTGGGTATGCACTATCCCAGGGGAAATGGGCACTGGATGAGGGGTGCAAGAAAGCATACAGGCAGCCCAGAGCAACACTTTCAGCTCCGAAGCAGGCTAAGTAGACGGCATGTGCACACATAAGCATGATATAGAAGACCGATTTCTGTGGCAGGACACAGGGCACTAGCTTTCATTGTCGCGTCACCTGTTGGTCCGCGGGTACAAGCACCACTCCTACCAAGCAGAGGCATGGGCTTGATTGCAACATGCTTGGGCCAACCTAGATAAACCACCCAGTCCAGTTTTCAGTCGAAAGATTTCCAGCACGGGATGACACGCAATTTGAATGCAACTGTAGTGCATACCATAATCACAACAAATTTATTTTAAATGATACTGCCATCTTTTACCAAACAGGAATGTGCAGTCTGAGTTTTTTAAATGAAGCATATCTTGTGCTGGTTGAAATATACCAATACTAGCCCGCCTCCTTGGTATGAGCCTCCCTATCTGCCACCTGGGAGATGCCCTCTCTAGCAGGCAGGCTCTGCTGAGAGGAATGTGTTCTGGCACACTGCCAGATGCAGCATAACACTGCAGCCTCACCATGGGAAGACCCGAAGGTGTGGGGGGGGGGAGCGAGAGGGGGGTGTAAAGAGGTGGCACATGTGCATTGACACGGTAGATGCAAAATACATGCTGCGTGCTGAATGCATAGAGAAAATACATGCATATTGAACAGTATATACATATTTGAACTATATACAGATGCTCACTAGCAGCCCACGGCAAGTAGAAGGCACCTCTTGTGTCCATCCAAGCCCATGCAGTGGCTTACCACGCGTCAGCGTGAGCACTATTTACACTATATACAAATACTTACCAGGAGCCCACATGACCACGCTCAGAGGCAGCTCTGGTTCTCTTACACATGTACCATCCAAGCTATGACCACGCGGCTGCATGTTAAGTTAGACTAGAGACGCGGCAGCTGCTTGGGTAGGAGAACATGACCAGCAAAGGGCCAATTAAAAGCTGCCACCGAAATGTTGACTCTTGCGCTTTTGCACAAACGCCAGTCTCAACAGTATTCATGCCGTTATGATGTGCTTATCACATCACTTGCCAAGTCGCCACCCATAATTTGCTTCTTCACCATTTCTTTCTGGTGCTCAGTTGGCTTCGAACGGCTACTAGATGGGGCTGCCAGACTGTGCTTTTTTGTGGAGTAAAACTTAGGCTGCTGCATAATCTTCTTGTTCGCTGGTTCATTTGGCAGATCTAAAACCTTGGAAACATTACGGTCCTTTTCGCACATTTCCAATCCATGGTCCAAAAGCTTGCTCATGTTGTCTTGGGTTTCTGCAGATGTTGAAGATATATAGCATGTGCCGAATGCATCCAGCTTTATTTTAAATGCAACGGCGCGTTCTACACTGGTCGATGCCTTTGTTTTTGTTATGCTGTCAAGCACGCGCTTTGCCTCATCTTCCTTGGATACACTGTCAGGCAGGTCCTGCACATTCTCGTCATCTGCTCTTGCAGCCTTACTTGCCATGAGCACAGCATGAATGTGCTTGCAGACAGTGAAGTGCATGAGGTGTTCATCACAACTGCAAGCATACATGTGCACACAGACAGTTGCATTCGTCACATTTGAGGGGACAGCAGACTATCAGCTACTGTAGAAACAGTGTAGAAGACATGTGGGTTCACCTCGGAAGGCACGCTCCATGTTCCATCCTCATTTGGTTGTACACTGCTAGTGAACTTCTTTGCAGTTTCGTGGCTGTTCAGGATTTTGCTCATTTTCCGAGCCCTCCAACCCTTTAGAATGGCAACGGCCCTGTTCCTGATATTCCTATACGTCAATGTCATCGGAGCAGAAATTAGACTGTCTACACGACGGTTCTTTTCGCCTTTCATCACATTGTGCTTCAAAGTTCTATGCATCCTCTCGAGATGCATGTTGGTGTTCACACCAATCCGAAGTCTATAGTAATATGCCAGAGTTGCAGACGACCTGGAGGTGCGTAGTACCTACTAAAGTATTGCATGAAATCTTCCAAGGTAGGCTCAATTTTTTCAAGGCTATGAAACCCTGCTGGAGGCTCTGGAACTCATCTTGATCAGTGCACGTTATGATAACACGACCGGTTTTGTAAACAACTGCTTGAAGCTTATTACTTGGTACAAGGCTGTGGATCTTCTCCCTCCAGTTCTTGCCCACATGCCAAGTGCAAAGAAGCCTGTGTTCTGGCTGTCCCAAGACAGATTTCTTTGCGTCGTAATATTTTTATGGCATCATCGGACATGAAGACGTCAGATATGATCGCTCCTGTAGCTAGCTTCAGACTTTCAAAAAAGGCCTTTAGCGTTTTCGCATTTGTTCTGTTGCTTATGAAATGAGCTACGGGCGCACCTTTCTTATACTCATCTAAAACTAGAAGCGTGGTAGCCCGAGGTCATAAATGTTAGTTCCATGAGTGGAATCAACTCACACAATGCCAGACCCATATTTGTTTAGCACCTCTTCCTGTAGCTCTGTCATTAATGCTAGAGCAAAATCTTCCGTTCTGAAATTGTCGTCTTTCCACTGCTCTCCCAGCTGCTTATACAGTCGGACAACTGGCTCATCTTGGGCCGTCATGACTTCCACCCACATGTGCACACTTGTTGCGTCGTCAGGATGGCACCGTTCTGGAGAAAAGGTTGAATTCACTAATAATGTTGTGCAGCTGTATGTGCTCTGTTGCCTGCAAAGGTGTTAAATAATCCCCAAAGATGATTGGGTTGATCCTATCCATAATTGTGCTCATGGGCACACCTTTTGCAAGCTCTTATGCTATTTCCGCTCTTTCAGCAGGGGTCATCATCAAGTGATTAACATCTCTGTCGTGCCCATAGTGGTGCTTTTGATACGACACTTGAACAGAAGCTTCAGGAGTGCCTTCAGCATTTGTGGTAGCAGTTATACAGGTTAGACAGATCTTGCCAGAATTACACGATCCTTGACTTTTATTCAAACGCACTCCTTTGCCTCGCCTGGGCGCAGCCGTTCCTGACCTGGGGCAGTGATAGTAGGTCCGCAACTTTCCACCGGCAACGCTTGAGGCACCATGCTGTTTAACAAAGCGACAGTGCTGGCTTTCCTCCTGACCTAATCGCCATTTATCAAAGTATGCAACAGCGAAAAAATGTTAAGAACAGACATATCAGAGAGCAAAAGCATGATGACAGTTTCTATCAGAGGTTACTCTGAATTTATAAACAGAACACATCGTACTGCCTCATGACAGCCAATGCCTGCAAGCCAACACAAATCCTTTTAAATGCAGAGCATTTCTTAGCCTCGCCTCTTCCTGCGTCGGACGGCGTCCACAGCTCCGCGTCCGCACCAGGTGCGCGCATGCGTCGTAGTCAGCCCGTTCGCTCGTCACCTCCGGAACGCTCCGTCGCGGTCTCGGCCACGGCCGGGCTGGAGGAGCGGCGGGCGCGCACTTTTATATGAAAGTGCGTGCTCGCCGCTCCTCCAGTCCGGCCGTGTCTCGGCGTAACAGGTGCGTGATAGCAGCGCGGTGGGACGTAGAAGAGCGCGCGCTGCTTGCGCATGCGCGCTCTCCCCCCCGTACCGCTCTCCCTATACTGCGCGCGCTGCAAATATAAAGCCGCTAGCGGTCGTGCGTGCTTCAGTCACTGCGTTGCTCCTTCCTTCCTTGGTTAACGCTCGCTCCCACGTTTACTCGTGTCTGCTACTCCAGAATCACGGAAGAAGCGATGGAAGCAACACTGCCTTCAACCAGTACTGAGGCCCCAATGCTCTGCATTTACTCGTGTTCCCCTCGCGGGAAGGCGCGGGAATTTTTCCTTTCCTTGCCCCCCCCCCCCAAAAGAAGAAAAAAGTGGGGAACAAAACCAGCATTAGCAAAACTATGGCTGGATTACAGCCAATTAGATTTTAATGAGCAGGGGCAAGTGCCCAAAATGTAAATTTCAGAAAAACACAAATAGTTGATTAATAAAAAAAGCACCAAAATACGTGAAAATCACAACACGAAAAGAGCACAGGAGCACAACGCTGCAGTTTAAAGAGGTCCTAAGTCAATGCCTGCAAGCCATGCAAAGAGGTGAAGTGTTACATAATGCTTGTAGTGTCCACACTTGCATGGCTGCTTTTAGAAATGGTATCAAAGCACAAATGGCCAAGGGCACTTAACTTTCTAGTGAGCAGCGACAGGGTAGATTTAGTAGTGCTTGCTATCTTTACCGATACAGCCTATCCAGCACCACTCACGTTCAGGAACATATGAAAGCTAGATCTGAAACACTGCCAGCAATAGTTTGCACTTTAATACGGTAATAAATGTGGTGGGCTTTGGCTTTGAGTTGCGAAGGGTGATGCAACATGACCTTACGAAGAGGAAAAAAATGAATACCAACGCGCCTCTCCGCAGGCTTGTCAAAAGCAAGGCATGCCCTGCTGGTGTAACTGCAAGTGTCATGCGCATTATTAGGCAGTTTTAGCATATCGTTACCGTCTTTGCGTTACCGTTTACCGTGTTCCTGGAATCCGGAGCTTCCATTTACCACTGAAAAAGGTGGAACACGTTTTAGCTCTCCGGTTGCGGTTTGCGTAATCCGGCCGCCGTAGCAGATAGCGACATCCGTTGAATTAGTCGCAAAGCAAATCACGCATAATTTTTTTGCTCATATCCATTTGCATTCGTTTGAGGTTACTTGAATATTTAACTTTTGACGTGAAGCATTCACACAAGCTGCAATTGTTTTGCATATACTGTAGCCATCACCTATACAGTTTTAAAAAGAAAACGTGTTGGTGGCGCCATCTATTGAGTAAAGTTAGAATCAAAGTAAAATAGAGTTTGCCCCAACGCTAAATATTTAGGCAAGAAAGGAGTAAAATATGTAGTAATTACTCAACAACCTACACTACCTTGCCCAGCACAATTTTGGAGGCCTAAAAGCACTTTGCGAGCTGAGAAACGTATCGAAACTGTTTGAGGCGGGCAAGGCTTAGCACGAGTATGAATGGCCATTTTGCTCGCTCATCTGAGTAAAATGGTCGTTTGTCGCTTTCCTGAGCATTATTTAACAAGAAACACGTAATAAACAGCATCAAGTAAGATTACTTTCATAGGCTGTGCGAAGCATAAAGCGCCGAGCGCACTGCATTTGCTGTATTCAATACGCGACGGTACACGTCGTCTGCTCAGGAAGCTCGCTGGCGACGGTAAAGCCTGTGCCGGTAAGTTACCGTTCACGTTAACTCTAGCGCATGCGCAGTCGACTCCCGCAAACATGGTAACGGTAACGTAAACACAATAACGCTATGCTAAAACTCTCTATTATGTCGCGTTGCCTTGACTCCAAGATTTTTTGTTTAGCGCCGCCAAGACGGCGGACCGAAACACAAAGACACACAATGCGCCGTGCGTATTCTTTCTGTCCGCCGTCTTTGCAGTGCTTTTAAACCCTTGCAGTGATGTACCAATTCGCCAGAACCACGACTCCGCGTCGTAATATTCTCGTAATATGGTGAATGCGCGCAACTTCCACTTGCGAACGTTACCATGCTGATACGTTAGGCCTAGAAATTTGGGACTGTCACAACATGAAACAAGCGGAGGTTGATTTTACACAGTGACGAAAATATGTCGGCTCACATTTACATTTCATTTGATTCAGTTTACCTAACAGCAGGTAAGATACCGCCCTGCATTAATTGCAACATCGCTGAACGTGGACTTGACACTTGATAAGCTTACGTTGAGGTCTAACCAAGATTTGTAACACAGTTGCAAATAAAACAATGAAGTCATCGTTTCTAACACTAATGTTCATTCAATGAAATGCGAATATCTTGTCGCTCATATTTACATTTCCTCACTTCTAAACGCTAGCTGCTCAGAGCTATTCAAGATCACGTGCGATAAGAGGCCTTAAATCAGTGAGCACAATACTAGATGAAGCAGATTAACGTGGGTGAAATAAAATCAAACTATTCCAAGTTTTCTTACCTTTAGCGCGGCCGAAGACCAGTTGCACAATCTCCGCGTCGAAATCGTGCATCGCTCTGTGGTGAAGGACGAGGTTATCAAAGGTTGCAACGCAGTGACCACATTTGTCACACTTCATGTGGCTTTTTGAGCTTGTCCTCTCTTTGTGGTGCACGTTTCTCTCGTGTTTAAGCATGTCTTTTCGATGCGAAATCATCTTGTCGCAGTCAGAGCAGCGTCGGCGATCCTCATCGGTGGGAGCAGCATTCGACAAGCCCGCCATGCCGCAGAAAAGTAAATAAGCCGCAAGCGTCGGAGGTCAGAGCAGCGCGTCTTTCTCCCATAAAAAAAGGGCGGTCCTTAAAAATGACGTCATATCCGCTTGTAAACCAACCAATCAGCGTGTTTAGAATCGAGCAATCCGGCTGCAGCGTCTGCTGGCCCGATGTGCTTTTCTGGGAAGGCTCGTTTTAAGAGTTATAGCAGACCGTAACTACCGGACATGCTACCGTGACAGGGAGCGACTTGGGTTGTACGTCGTTTGGCAATTCATCGTCAGGCTGTGGCGTTTCCTGTGCCTAAATATAAGTTTTCAGTTCTCAAGAAGCGCTAGAGGCGGTATTAAAAAATATGTATATCCAACGCCCCTACGGAGTTTCGAACTAGCGACTGCGTGAACATGAAGCGGGCATTTCACCTATACGCCATTTCAACAGATGGCGCCAGCAGGTCAATCTGGGCTCTCAGTACATACGGCTGGCTGCTTCCAGTTTTTCTTTGTATTTGAGTCCCTCGCACTGATACCGCCAGTTCCTCACTCGCCGGTTGGTTGACGGGCCTCATGTTGCTGGTAATACTAGTTATGAAGCCGGATTGGCTTTATTTAACCTAAAAGACGCTATCGTACGTGCGTCGTTCGACGACACAAGCCACGGCAGTTGCGTCGAGACCCATGTTTCGCTTGCTGCTTGAGCTGCCAGAATCTCGCGGATTTCACTTGTTGCAACCTCATTTTTCTTAAATGATCTCGTATCTACAATCCGTTCGACAAGGAGTGAGCCAAGCGTACGTCTACCAAACTCTTCCAAAGCGGCCGTCCGCTTTGGAACGACGGACACGGTACATCTCGGTACCGTCCGGCCAAGTGGCTCCGGTTTAGGCGGGGTTATGCGGGTGCGCAGTGGCGTCCAGACGGTAGACGTTATCGTACCGAAACCGTTTTTCCGGTCTGCTATAACTGTTATGATAGGGCGTGGGAGGTGCTCCAGAGGCAGTTGCCTTGCGGGGTCAGTAGCAGAGGCGAAGGGCGAAGAGAAGGCGGCCGCATGACTAAACGCTGTAGAGCCTTACCTGGTAGACGATCGGGACGGGGTTGCCTGCGCTTTCTACAACAGCCCTAGGGCACCGGGGTTCTAGCCGTCCTAAAGCAGGCTTAAGAAACCCGTGACATGCCCGCATGGCGGTCCTACTCTATTCCAAGCATCGCACTCCTCATCCTCCTTCTTTAGCCACATTCCTCGCTGAAAGATAGCCACCATTCTTTTGACGGATTGGCCGCCTCACTTGACAGGTACCTCATCACACCAAGAGAGGCACTGCGTGATCGGCTGGTCCCAGCAAACACGTCATAAAGTTTCTACTTTGCTTTTGCAGTATATTCCTGCACAGTAGCTATCCCATGAATTCATTTTATGAAAAAAAACGGGCCAATAACCTCGGCACCATTCAAATGACGTCAATCGAGCGAGCACACAATGCTAAGGCTGCAAAGAAACTAAGGGGGTGGCAGTGAGGTGTGTAAGCTTGTTTGAAGCTGAAATCGGGTACAGCGGCAAGGGCGGAAAAAAGACAATGATGCTACAAAAGATACACAACAAACAATAGTCGACTAAAGTGCCGTGCCTGCGCACTGAAATTCTCTCTCCACCCGATAAGGGTGGCCCGATGCTCGGCAGGCACGGTTGCGAGCCATGTTAGCAAAATATATCACACCAATCCCACCGAAAATGATGCTGGCACCAATACTAGGAATATAGGTGCAAAAATTTACGAAAATTTACGCCAAGCCTTCAGAGATGTATGAAAAGAACCGCAACAAAAACCGAAGTGAACTAAGAGTCGCACATGTCGAAGCTACACAAGTGAAAGGACACCTATTTGTGCAAATGTGCCAAAATTTTGAATCTACCACAGCCTGGTCAGTGCTGCTAGCTCTATCTTCCAAACCATTCATGGTGCTAAGCGCAGTCGGCCGCGTGAACTT
The DNA here is from genome assembly GCA_013339765.2 of Haemaphysalis longicornis. Classification (NCBI taxonomy): domain Eukaryota; kingdom Metazoa; phylum Arthropoda; class Arachnida; order Ixodida; family Ixodidae; genus Haemaphysalis; species Haemaphysalis longicornis. The sequence continues at coordinate 27,568,981 of CM023458.1, read as the reverse complement.
TTGACATAAAGTCGCATTTTCGCACTATCTCTGAATCCCGAAGACACACTCTGGCGCAGCCACATCCTAAGCTCCTTCTGCCACCACCTGTCATCAACGCGGTTTGCGTCGCTTAGGGAATGCTGAATGACCCTATGCTGAATGACTTTATCCCTGGAGATAGGGAGAGCCCAAACAAACAAACAGGCAAGCAGACGGAATCGTTCCTGGAACTAGGTCTGTCAGTTGTATGGCATTCACTGGCTGGAACATGCCGCAGCTCAAATAATTTGGATTCACAAACGAAATATGTGAAGACGTGTCTTTATTGAGCATCCCTGTAGGAATACCGTATTTCGTACGTACCATAAATGGTGCAATGCTGTTGTTTTCTTCCGGCGTATTCACACAATAACACATCAAAAGGGAACCAGAGATGACGAGGCTAAACGAGGGTATACATGGTAAAATGCGAGGCCATTTTTAGAATTTTGTCCGGCAAGGATATGCAGCAGTATTCAGAGAAAACTAGAGAACTCGTCGTGCCACATGCATGAGAACAGGTTGGTCTTTGGCTGTGAATGCCGAACACTTGCATTCACTAAAACACATCTGGGCATGCATCTTGCAGTCGGCGTGGAGTTCACAAGTGCGTCCGCTTGTGTCTTTGCAGGCCCCATCTGCGAGCGTACTTCCGGTGGCACTGACCACACTCGTACGGATTTTCTCCCGTATGCCCGCGCTCGTGCTCCTTCAGAGACTGCATTCGTGAGAATTCAGCCGGGCACAGTGTGCACTCGTACGGCTTTTCTCCCGTGTGCCCGCGCTCGTGCTCCACAAGAGACCGCTTCCTTGTGAATTCAGCCGGGCAAAACGAACACTCGTATGACTTTACGCCTCGAACGCACGAGTGACGTCGGAAATACGTCAGATCGCAAAATTCCGTCTCGCATTCATTGCACTTGTATGCTCTGAGGGGAGTGTTAATGGGCAAATGGATCTCATGGCTAGGCTGTTTAGCGGACTGCCTCTCCCTGGGCATCCTGGCGATGTCAGAACGCAGATAACAAGTAGGCTTTGATTGCTGGGTGAACTGCTGACATAGCTGGCGGGTGCTGGATTCCTCTTCTTTGGGAGTGCGCACATGAGTAACTGGCTCACTAAACACTTTCGGGCATACCTGGCACTCGTATGGTTGTGTTCCTGCTTGGGAGTGCGCTTGTTGCCTCACACTTGATTGCCGGGAGAACTGTTTTCCGGAAGCACAGACATTACAAGGCTTGTCGGCCATATGAGTGCGCAAATGATGAACCTTGAGATTTGATTGTCGGGAGAACGTTTTCTGACATACTTTACACTCATACGGTTTCTCACCCGTATGAGTGCACAAATGAGAGCTAAGTCCTGTATTCCGAGAGAATGCTTTCTGGCATACGTTGCACCTGTACGGCTTTTCGCCCGTATGAGTACGCAGATGAAACTTTAGGTTTGAGTGCGAAGAGAACTTTTGCTGGCAGACTTGACACTTGTATGGTCTTTCGCCCGTATGAATGCGTATGTGGTATCGGAGATATCCGCTTTGCGAGAACATTTTCTCACATATACTGGCACTTGTATGGTTTCTCACCCGCATGAGCGCGCAGATGATTTTTGAGGGTGGTTTGTTCTGAGAACATCTTCGGGCATAAATGGCACTTGTATGGCTTCTCACCCGTGTGAATCCGCATATGAGATCTAAGCCCTGCCCTCCGACAGAATGTTTTTTCGCATGCGCTGCAACTGTAAGGCCTTTCGCCCGTATGAGTGCGCAGATGATTCTTCAGAGTTGATTGATCGGAGAACTTTTGCTGGCATACCTGACACTTGTATGGTTTCGCGCCTGCATGAGTGCGCAGATGGGATTGGAGATTTCCTCTCAAAGAGAACATTCTCTTACATATACGACACTCGTACGGTTTTTCCCCCGTATGAGTGCGCAAATGACATTTGAGGCTTGACTGTATCGGGAACATCTTCGGACATACATGGCACTTGCATGGCTTGTCCCCCGTGTGAGTGCGCAAATGAGCGCTAAGCACTGACGGTTTGGAGAATGTTTTGCGGCATTCATTGCACTGGTACTCTTTCTTGTCGGCAAGAATAGGCAAACGGCCTTTAGTATTAGGCCTGTTGGCTACCTTCCTGCGTAGACGAAATTGGTCTGTTTCTTCTATGCTGTTCCCCAGCTGGTTGGCTTGAAGACAACCCCGCTGAGAAGATCTCTTCCTGCCAAAGCGTACATTCGCATTTTTTTCCTCCATTCTGTGTTTGCGAATGAACCCGGACATCGTTCTTGCGTCTGAATGCAACAGGACCGAGTGTGCAGCCATAGAGCTTCACGTTCGCATGACTTTGGAGGTGTGAAGGGTGTGACTTCTGGCTACATAGAATCTCCCGGCACATATGAAACGTACGCCACGCGACGTTGAGCTTAATTCGCTGTCTTCTGCGAACTTGCTGTGATGACTTACTTTTTACAGACTAACAGCAACAGTCTTGAACCGTGTCTGCAATACAACAAAGCAGTTACTTCTGGTCACAATGCTTCTTTTATGGCTGCCCACTAAATTAGGCGAACCAATGCCGACAGAACACTGCACTGGCGCTTTGGCTTCCAAACTGGGAAAACTTCTTTCTTGGACCCCTAATTTCCGGGCGGCAAGGGGAACCTGAAAATAGGATCAAATTTAGGATGTACCAAAGGAGGAGTCTTCTGTTATCGAAATTTTGTTTTTTGTACTATTTCTTCTCACAAATGGACTTCTGATGTTTCTTTAAAAATGTACAATGCTGTCTAAAACTTTTTGATACCGCAATCATTATTATTATATGCCAAGTAAAACTCAAAACACACACATGCGGTAAGTTGCAGAAAAGTTAGTGACATTGATTAGTTCCAACACCACCAAATACTAATTTTAAAAGGACAGGCAACCGATTTTTGTCGAGTGTATTTTCTTTGCCCCAAATGAAAGGGCATATCTTAAACCACCTGAACTGGAAACGTTTTTGCTGATAGCGGACTAGACCATTCTAAACCGGCATTTCTTTGTCTACCAGATATGCGCGACCACCAAAAGGAATGCTGGCTAGCATCACATTTAGCCTAGCGGAAACTGCACGTGAAATAAACGAGGTATTCAAAAACTTTTGTCTGGCTGAAACAAGAATGTTCGACCTTTCAGATTCCTTCATGCGGTTTTTGAATCAAACGTTGAAATCAACGGAATTACCTGGACCACATAACGCAGTGTCACGTTTACGCACTACGGGTCACCACCTTTCAGACTTTTGAAATGCTATTGCGAAATTAAAATTATTTCCGCTTGTTATTTCAGAATTCTTTTACGCATACCCCAATATGTTAAACACTGGCTTTCATATGAGCTAGATGGCATGCACTCCACAAAAATCACTTTCTGTGCCTTTAGGTATTTCTTTTGCATTTCGTAAGTCAAACCACTCATCAAGACTTACAGACAGTTAACAGCGCGGCGCTCTAGGTGCACCCATGGTGGTCTACCTGACGTCATTTGCAATTGGTGGCATCTTAGAACACGTTTCTCAGCGTGTTCTTTGCTGTGCTTGTGCGGATCAGCGAGTGCTAATGCGGCATGATTGGAAATTCTGGCAATTCCTTTAAGCGAAACTTTCTTGGTCTCACTTATACCAGTGTCGTAACCAAAGCTGCAGGACGATAGCTTTTTCCAAATGGGAGATCACATGATGATGATGATGATGATGAATCAGAAGGAAAAAAACAATTCATATCGTTGGAGTTGATCCTGGGTCTCTGGCGCTATGAAACCGACGTCTTTGCGATAACGCCATCATCTCTTTGTTTTCACGTCGTAATTATCGCACTACCGGCCAATGTAGGAAATAAAATTTACAACACATATTTGCAACCATGCGCACTTACAGATGAGTTGAATACAAAATGAAAATGAAAACTAAACAATATGGAGAATTTCTACATTTGGTTTAATATGGGGTAAAATTGAACAAATGATAAAGAGATTCCAGTCGGGGTGGGAGTCATTTTCGTCGGAGACATTTTAAGGATTAATGATCATTTGGCAAAAGTGTGATAGTGAAGAAACCATAGGTTAAGCTTGTCTATCGAGCGTTCGCGTTTTCCATCAACATGCAAAGCGATTAGATAACAATCTAATGGCACCTCACCACCTAAGGGTGATACAATATATCTCACACTTTGTATATCAATTCGATGTCCTTCGTAAGAGTTCTTTGGAGAACATCCAAAAATAGTAAGACATCCTTACAATTTATGAAGCATTGCTCAATTGTTTCCGATACATCGCACAGGCGACAGTTCACAGAAAGCACAAAAATGTTCCCGCTGTGCAGCCACTTCTTAACAGATAAATTTTCAGAATGCAGTTTGGAAAAAAACGTTTTCATCCAGGGAGAAAGCGACATTTTGCGGACATACAAGAGCGCATCTTGTCCTGCCAGTTGGAATAAACAGTTCTGTACACCGGTGCTGGGAAAAGCATGGAGATAAAGTTTTCGTTGAGTTTAACACGAGGCTAAGTGAACATACCCGGGAGGGGAATGACGCCACATTCGACGCCAACAAGCTCCCAAGACCAAGCGGTTGCGGCTGAGGTGGAGGAAGAAGAGGTGAACGAGGCACGGGCTCAGAGAGAGCGAGACCGATCCAGGGAACAAGGCGGACTGAACGGGGCATGGCTCTGTGCGACCTCACGGCAAGACGTCCGGTGTACATGCCACAGTGAGGCAGGCCGTCGGCCAGTCTCTGCCATGGTTCTGGGCGTCGCCGCCAAGGACCGGGACATCGTCGCCAGCACGGGTCACCGTCGACCGGGCGCCGGCGTTCCAAACGGCGCGTGACCGGGCGCGAGGCGGGAGCACGCTCGTCAGCGGACCCGGCTGAGATTCTTCTGGCTTGGTAACCTGTGGTGCCAATGGCGTAGAGGTAGAACACCCTTGAGGTAGAATGGCGTAGAGGTAGATCAGCGATGGCGTAGAGGTAGAACACCCGCCTCGCGTGCAGAAGGACCGTGGTTCGAATCCCGGTGCCGGACAATTCCCACCGGATTAAAAAAATCCGCGTATTGATGGAATTGCACAAAGGGGCTTGGGGTGCGGCCTGACCCCGGCGACCATTGCCGGTAATGCACTCCCTCACCAGAGCAGGATTGGCCACCCTGGTGTAGTAACGGCCACAACCTCCCATGAATACGCCAATTAACCCTCGGCCCTTAGTCCCCAGCTGCTGCGAAGCAACTGACCACAGCGGCGGTCAGACCTGTGACGCAGCAGAGGGTGCTAAGAATCCCTGGATCCGGACAGGCCGCCAATGGAATCTGAACCTGGCAACGTTTAACGTGCGAACCTTATCTAGCGAAGCAAGTCTCGAGGTGTTGTTCGAGGAACTAGAGGGCTATAAATGGGATGTAATAGGGCTTAGCGAGGTTAGGAGGGCAGGCGAAGCCTTTACGGTGCTGAAAAATGGACACGTCCTATGTTACTGTGGTGTAGAGGACAGAAGAGAAACTGGGAGTGGGATTTCTAGTCAATAAAAGCATAGCTGGCTAACATAGACGAATACTTATAGCATTAACGAAAGGGCAGCCGGTCTTGTAATTAGGCTCAATAAGAGGTACAAGCTCAAGGTGGTGCGGGGCTAACGCGACCCCACGACGACCAGCCACGACGACCAAGTAGTGGAACACCACGACGACCAATTACTGGAACGCTTCTATGAAGATGTGGAATCGGCAATGGCTAAAGTAAAAACGCAGTATACCGTAGTTATGGGGGACTTCAATGCTAAAGTAGGCAAGAATCAGGCTGGAGACAAAGGCAGTTGGGAACCATGGTCTGGGCTGTAGAAATAGCAGGGGGGGACCTACTAGTTGAGTTTGCAGAACGGAATAACCTACGCATAATGAATACCTTCTTCTGTAAACGGGAGAATTGGAAATGGACCTGGAGGAGCCCGAATGGGGAGCACAAAAATGAAATAGACCTCATATTATGCGATAACCCTGGCGTCGTGCAGGATGTGGAAGTGCTCGGTAGGGTAAGATGTAGTGACCACCGTATGGTAAGATCTCGAATTAGGCTAGATCTGAGGAGGGACCGCAACAAGCTAGTACGTAAGAAGCCGATAAATGAGCTAACAGTAAGATGTAGAGTAGAAGAATTCAGGATCGCGCTGCAGAAACCGATATTCCGCCCCTTAACGAGGAAGCCGAGCTTACGACACAGGAAGCCAGCCGACAACCTTACACGCATTCTCACGGAGTGTGCAGTAGAAGTCGGGGGCACTATGGCTAGACAGGATACTGGTAAACTTCATCAGGAGGCGAAAGATCTAATCAGGAAACGGCAAACCATGATAATCTCCACCGCAGCTGACAGAATAGAACCAGCCGAGCTCTCGAAGTTAATCAATAAGCGTAAGACAGCTGACATACGGAAGTATATTATGGAGAGGATCGAATACGCTGTAAAGAACGGAGGTAGCCTGAAAGCAGTGAAGAGACGTCTTGGCGTGGGGAAAAATCAGATGTATGCACTTAAGGATAGGCAAGGCAATGTCATCACAAGTAGGGATAAAATAGTCACAGTGGCCTAGGAGCTCTATAGGGATCTGTACAGTAGCCGGGACCAGTGTTGCCATCGCTGGGCGTCAGACATCCGCTAAAAAGCAATGAGAAATCCGCCAGATTCCGCTAGATTCTAAAACATATCCGCTAAATTTCCCGCTAGGGCCTATTTTATTTAAAATAACAGTGCAATTTCGTATGATAAATACCTTTACCATTCTTAAAAGCTCCCAACACAACGAGAGCTGAAATAATATATAAAAGAGTCTTCCAAGGAGTCTAACAGAACAGATCAGGTTTCAGTGCTGCGGTGGTCGTCATTGGTCAACCTCATCACAGAAGAGGCTACAAGTTATAAATGTTCACACTGATGAAAAAAAAGAAATCACAGGTCAACGGAAAACACATCGAGGTCTACGTCGCCGTTGTCGTCGTCTGACGCCATCTCCACAGGACCGCTGGTACTCGTTGAGGGACCAGAAAGGTGACTTGGTTGCACATACGTTGCAGATGTCCCGATCGCACTAGCAACTGCTGCGGGAAGTTCGTAATCAAAGCAACTTTTCTGGTGTCACTTCAGTCCCGCTCTTACGACGAGGATGGAGTTTGTTGTTTCGGGCTTCGGCTTGTTCGTCATCTTGAATTTTACTATGTTAAGTTGACTGAACCTCATCTCTACTTCGGCGGTTGAATACGGCAGCACGAGCATCCACATGGCAAACCCGGCCAGCTCGGCGAACGGGTTTTCGCCACAGGCGTCCTTATAGAAGTGAACTTCATAGCACAACGACTGCGTGGATGATATTTGATTCCAGTCCAGGAGGGTGATTTTGCTCCACTGGTTTTGACTTTTTTCGATTGTCTCAGAGCCGTTTGAAACCTCACGGATTTGTTTGTCGAGATAGGCGAGCAAGTGAACAGGAGCCCTCCTAACCCCTGAAGTTAAGCAATTTCTGCATTTTTAGAGGACACAGAAATGGTTTCTTGCAGGGCAATTTCGAATCGGTGCACTGCGTGAGGTATCCGACAGAAATCCGCTATGTATAAAAATGGCCCGTCAAAAAATCCACTAGCCACTAGACTAATTTTTTCCCCGTCAGAATAAAACGAAATCCGCCAGATTTAGCGGAAAATCCGCTAAATTGGCATCACTGGCCGGGACATACAGGATAATTCCGAACGAGACAGTAGTTCAGAGGAGATAGACATCCCACCAGTAACGACCGAAGAAGTAAGGAAGCCTTGAAAGAAATGAAAGGGGGGCAAAGCACCTGGTGAGGATCAGATAACAGCAGACCTCTTGAAGGATGGCGGAGAAATTGTACTTGAAAAACTGGCAAAACTGTATACGCAATGCCTAATGACCGCAATGGTACCGGAATCTTGGAAGAACGCGAACATCATCACAATCCATAAGAAAGGCGACATGAAGGACTTGAAAAATTACAGGCCGATCAGCCTACTGTCAGTCGTCTACAAGGTATTTACCAAGGTAATCGCTAACCAAATCTCTGCAACCTTAGATTTCAGTCAACCTAAAGAACAAGCAGGGTTCCGTAAAGGTTATTCAACAATGGACCATATTCACACGATCAATCAGGTGATAGAGAAGTGCGCTGAGTAAACTGAACCCCTATATATAGCCTTCATAGATTATGAGAAAGCATTTGACTCGGTCGTAACCCTAGCAGTCATTCAGGCATTACGGAACCAGGGGGTAGATGAGCATTATGTACGAATACTAGAAGATATCTATAATGGGTCTACAGCTACCATCATCCTCCATAGGGAGAGCAGTAAAATACCTATAAGGAAGGGTGTCAGACAAGGAGACACAATCTCCCCAATGTTATTCACAGCATGCTTACAAGAAGTATTCAGAACTTTGGATTGGGAACAGGTGGGAGTAAGGGCTAATGGAGAATACCTCAGTAACCTCAGATTTGCTGATGACGTTGCCTTGCTAAGTAACTCGGGGGACGAATTGCAAAGCATGCTTTCCGCACTGGGCGAACCGAGTAAAACCGTGGGCCTGAAAATTAATATGCAGAAAACTAAAGTAATGATCAATAACCTCGGGAAAGCAGAGCAGTTTGAGATAGATGGCGAGGCAGTGCAAGTGGTAAGCGAATATATATACTTAGGCCAAGTTGTGACCCCAGATCCCAACCATGAGGCGGAGATAATTAGAAGGATCAGAATGGGGTGGGGTGCATATGGCAGACATTCTCAGATAATTAATAGCAGCCTACCATTGTCGCTGAAGAAGAAAGTGTATGACAGCTGCATCTTACCGGTACTCACCTACGGGGCAGAAACTTGGAGGCTCACTAAGAGGGTTTAACTTAAATTGAGAACGATTCAGCGGGCAATGGAGCGGAAAATGATAGTGTAACATTAAGGGACAAGAAGAGAGTGGAGTGGGTCAGGGAGCAAACTGGTGTTAAAGACATATTAGTAGAAATTAAGAAGAAGAAATGGACGTGGACAGGGCATGTAATGCGAAGGCAAGATAACCGCTGGTCATTAGGGTAACAGAGTGGATCCCTAGAAAAGGCAAGCGTTGCAGGGGGTTGGCAGAAAGTTAGATGGGCAGATGAGATCAAGAAGTTTGCGGGGATAAATTGGTCACAGTTGGCACAGGACCGAGGTAATTGGAGAATAATGGGAGAGGCCTTTGCCCTGCAGTTGGTGTAGATAGGCTGGTGGTGGTGGTGGTGGTGGTGGTGGTGGTGCCAACCTCGACGACGCGAACACCGCTACAAGGGCGACGTCGGGACCCGCGTCCCATACAACCGACTGTGAGCGTTTCATGTCCTTGGGACGTTTACGCGGGGACAGTTGCGGACTTTGTAATGCGGGCGCTGGAGCGGGCCGCTTAGGCTGTTTCCATTAGCTGAGTGTCTCTGTAACGTTTCGTGAATTCCTTTCGTCATTGCTTAAACCCTCTGGGCTGTTAAGTCTGTAAATATAATGTATTTTTCTCATCCGCACCAAGTGCGTTCCCTTCGTTTCGTGTGATCCGGCCGATTTCATAACAAAAAGTGGCGAGCCTGCCAGGATCGTATGATTAACATCTGCGGAAATTGGTTGAATGCTGTGTGCGGACGAGTGATTTGACATTTGGCAGATGGATTTGGATAAGTTAATGGCGATTGTAGAATCTTCTGAAGCGTTGATACACAGCCCCATCGCCATCGACAGCCATTGGCCTTCGGCTGCGAACCACCTTCACAAACTGAGGCCAGTCTCCCTTGACTGGCATCATCATCATCATGAATCGCACTTCACGAGCGCACGCATTGCTTCTTTTTCTTCTCTTTACCGCTCGACGTTCCATTAAAAGACAGACCTCCATGGTCGCTTCTCTCCCCCTTTGACGGTCGATTCTCGTCCTTGGGGGTCGACGGATCCCACAACTTGGTGCCGAAACGACCCGGGAACTCGTGTCTGCCAGGCCGACACCGACAAGCAGGACCGACAGCCTTTTTTCGACGGCTTCTGCCTGAGAGACCGGCGGACCTACCTCCAAGGATGACTTCGATCGAGAGGAAGCTGCGACGACGAACGGCCCTTCGAGACAAGCTTTCAGCCGCCTTGATCGAGATAAACGACGGCCTCCGAAGTGGCACTCTGACCACGGCGATGGACGCAGCGGTATCCTTGGAGAGGATCGAGGCGATGTATCGACCCATCCTGAAGCTGGACGAGGACATTTTGGGGGACATCACGGACGAAATGGTCACCGAAGAGACTTCAAACACGACATCGTTTAGTGACAAGGTGGTGAAGATAATGGCGGAGCTTCGATACAGATCCCGAGACCAGCAGGCTGGTGAGTCTCTTGTTTTGCCTCCTGGAACGATATCATCCCATAGCGAGCCCGCAACCCCTAGACCAAAGCTACCAACAATAGAACTCACGAAGTTTGACGGAGACCGACATAATTGGACCAGATTCTGGAGTCAGTTTGAGCACGCCGTGCACAACAATCCGGAACTGCGAGCAACGGAAAAATTCCATTATTTGACCAACCTAGTCACCGGTTCGGCCGCTTCAGCAATAACTGGGCTTCCCATGACAGAGCAGTGCTACAACGACGCAATAGAAATACTCCTGAAGCGGTTCGGCGATCAGTCCCGGATTGCGCAAGACCACCTGCAAGCGCTGATTGATGTTTCACCTGTTTCGTCCTCAGCTGACGTAACTCAACTACGGAAGCTGTACGACGACGTGCAGATTCACTGCAGAAGCTTGAAAGCCTTAGGAACGAACCCAGAGACATATTGCTCCATGCTACGTCAGATACTTCTAAGGACGCTCCCTCCCGACATGGTCCTGATGGTACCATCAGCATTACAAGAAGTCATCTGCTGCCTTGACATCCGAGACGCAGCATGAACAACAATCGACAGACCATAAGAAAAGCTTTGACGCCCTGATGAACTTTCTTGAACACGAACTGGAGTGTCTCGAGGCAATCATTCCGAACCCGTCTCAGAGAACAAATTTGAAGGCGACTGGCAAGCAAGAACAGCAATCCGCAACAGGACGTTTGAGCACCGACCTTCTGCAGCGGCACTGTATGGGGTAGCTAATGAGACGGAGAAGTGCCTCTTTTGCTCCGGACCGCACGATACAGGATCTTGTTCAGATAAGAGTATCCCAATGGAGCAAAAGAAATCACTCCTCACGAATACGGACGTTTGCTTCCGTTGTTCGAGTCCAGGACACATTGCTCGATACTGCCGGAAGCAAATTGCTTGCCCGCGTTGCAAACGACGCCACGTTCTCTCCACGTGCTACGCAGACACGGATAATTCTGAAAAGGGAAAAGTTACTTCAGCCCCCCATACAACTCCTCTCTGGACAAGCAGGCAGCGTGGTACTACTTCAAACGCTGATCATCCAGGCTTCGGCTCCTGTAGTACCGAAAGGTGCAGAGTTCTCCTAGATGGGGGAAGCCAGCGTAGCTCATCACTACAGAACTCTCTAGGAAGTTGGGGTGCGAATTCATCGAAGAAGAAGTATTGACTGTAGGGTCTTCGGAGGAAAAGAAACTAGCGAAACTCTCAGGAAGAGTTCGAGTCCGCTTACATGACCCTATTGGAAAAACAACACTCAGCGTGGAAGCACTGGAGGTGAAGTCCATTTGTAACCAGATGATTCCTGTTCCCGACGAACGAATCATAAACGCTTTACAGTCACACTCCATCGACACGACAGCCGTGCTGTGCGGCTCAGAAAGTGACAAGGGCATAGCGATTCTGATCGGTTCTGACTTCTATTGGGACATCGTGACAGGGAACATCAAAACAGTTGGACCTTGCATGAAAGCCGTTGAGACACGACTGGGCTGGACCGTTCAAGGGCCTGTTCCGACTCCAACAAAATAGTACACTGCAAGAACGTCGTGGTTTTCACGCAAGCCCGTCTGATGTCACGTCCGCTCTCAAACAATTCTGGGAACTAGAGACCATTGGCATAAAAGATCCGACACACACTTCAACTCAAGATCAGGTCTTAGAAGACTTCGAGAAAACATACGACTCGTAGACGGCAGATACGAAGTTGCTCTTCCTTGGAAACAGGAAGTCGATCTACCAGACAACTTCGAGGTAGCGGAACGAAGGCTCAGTCATTTGATGAGAAGCTATCATTGAGCCCAGCAAGCGTAGAGGCGTATGATAAAGCCATTCGACAATACATCGTGGATGGAACCGGAGAAGAAAAGCTCCTACGACAACTCCCAACGATGGCCGCTACGTTTATTATCTACCACATCGAGCCGTCATACGCGAGGACAGCCTTACGACGAAGATTCGCATCATTTTTGATTGCATCTTCACACGCCAGAGGAGTCAGGTCGTTGAATGACAACTTGGAAGTCGGACCAAATCTAAACTCTGGACATTGTCGCTCTCCTTTTGAGGTTCCGGCAGTTCAAGATTGGCATGACTGCTGACGTTGAAAAGGCCCTTCCTCCAGATCACCTTGAAAGAAACAAGACCGCGACTCCCTACGCTTTCTTTGGTTTGAAAGCTGCCCACAAGCTCGGTCAACCGCTTCCGCATCGAGAGGTTTGGAGGATGTCGAGAGTGCCGTTTGGGCAACTTCAAGTCCATTTTTGTTGATGGCAACGTCTACACCATTTTGGGTTGCATCAAAGTCGCTACCCCGCACAACGGGGCTTCTCATGAGATCTATGTACATGGACGACTTGGTTTTTTGGAGCTCCACTCGGAAGTGGAAGCAAAACTCCTATATCAAGAGACCTTGGAGATCTTCAAGGCTGCTTCCATGAACATCAGAAAGTGGATTACGAATAACCCTACCGTAGCTGCAGTATTTCAAGATGGCTCTTCCCAGGAACAAACAGAGTATCCCCTGCCATCTCCTAAAGAATCGAAGGTGCTCGGTCTACGATGGGATACAGTGAAAGACTGTTTTGGATTCAACCTTCAGGCGACCTTGAAACCACACGACAGCCCAACGACAAACGGCTTACTCTTCGAGCCATTGCCCAAATTTTCGACCCCTCTTGGATTTCTAAGCCCGTTCGTTGTCACAGCCAAGATCCTACTTCAAGACCTGTGGAAGCGAAACCTTGGTTGGGACGATGAGCTTCCGCAAGATCTACTTCGAGTTTGGGAGCAATGGTGCGAAGATTTGTGCGCCTTCAGTGGACTTGCAGTTCCACGCTTCCTTGGTCATGGCATGTGTGGATGCATTACGAAAGCGAACTTGCACATATTCTCGGATGCAAGTCCTCGGGCCTACGGGGGTAACAGCTTACTTATGCCTGGAATTTGACGACGACTTGAAGTGTACGCGATTGCTCTTGGCGAAAAACCGAGTCGAGCCGATAAAGGAAGTGACGCTAGCTAAGCTAGAACTGACAGCTGCATCCCTGGCTGCACGGATGAGCCGCTACATCAAGGAAAACATGGACCTGAACATCGCTGAGACACACCTCTTGGACGGACTCGTTGATCACCCTATGTTGGTTCGCAAGGAAGCTGCTACGTGGAAGACGTTCGTAAGGAATCGGGTACAAGAAATCATAAGACTCTCCACAGCAAATCAGTGGCATTACTGCCCAGGAACCGAGAACCGCGCCGACCTCCTACACAAGAGGAATAGGAGCGCGGTCGCTGATACAATCAGGTCATGGTGGGAAGGACCTGCATGGATTCCTTTTCTCATCACTGGCCCTTACAACCGGCTAGTTTTGACGCGCAACCAGAAGCAGCAACGGAAGAGGCAAAGCCACAAACCCTCACACTGCAGATATCCAGCTCAAATCCGATAGACATCGCCAGATTCAGCTCGCTGTTACGACTACATCGAGTAGTCGCCTGGGTGTATCGATACATTCACCACCTGAGGAATGAAGATGGATCGTTGGGCCCTTAACCTAGCGATGAAATTCAGAAGGCAGAGGATAACTGCATCCGGACGTACAGGGTTCCGCATTTCGTAACGAAATAAGTTGCATTCGAAAGGGACAGCCTCTGTCGAACACATTGCTCAAGGCCTTTCCGTTTGTTTCTTGACCAGCGCGCTATTTTACGCGTTCAAAGTAAGATAGCCGCTAGTGAGGAAGGCTATGACGTCAAGAACCCTGTTCCTGATCCCTTACGAAGCTCATTATGCGAAGCTGCTGGTCCGACACGCACATTTAAGACTGGGACACGCTGGTTTACCGCGACACACTAGTTCAGCTTCGAGAGAAGTACTGGATCCTCCGAGGTCGGCAACTTGTGAAAAAAATGCTCAACAAGTTGTACTACCTGCAAGCGGTTTCAAGGCAAGAGGAGGCACCACTTCCTCGAGACCCGCGTTACCACCCACGGACCCGTTTCTCACGTGCGGGATAGATATCGCAGGACCACTTTTTCTCAAGACTGACTCCTCAGCGAGCCATGCCTATATTGTCATTTTCTCGTGCGCCACCACAAGAGCTGTTCATCTCGAATTGGTCTCTGACATGAGTTGCTGACAGCTTTGTTAGAGCCCTCCGTCGTTTGTATCGCGTCGTGGGTTTATGCAAGACGGTATACACAGACAACGCACGACGAATTTCAAGAGGGACATCGAGAGAACTTGGCCCTTATGGAGAACGATAAGGGGACGCCGACGTACAAGCGTACTTCGCAGCGTCATCCATTGCCTGGAAATTCATCGTGGAGGGGAGCTCCATGGTGGGGTGGGTTTTATGAACGGCTGGTGCGCTCCATCAAGTCGACGTTGAAGAAAATGCTGGGACGACGACTAGTGACACCGAAGAACTCTCCACGATCATCACTGAGGTTGAGGCGATCGTCAACTCCCGCCCCTCCTGACTTTCGTGTTAGCGGTATATCAGAGCCCTACCCGCTATCACCAGCGTGCTTTCTAGTCGGAAGCTCACTGCGCTACCTCCGTCGGATGACCTAATTAGCGAGTCGACTCGACGAGCCTGAATGGACAATGTGGGAAAAAAGAGAGCGGATGCTGCATGAATTCTGGATGCGCTGGAAAGAATACCTGAATGAACTGCGTTTTCAAAGCAAGACACGTAATGGGTCGAGCAAAGATCGCATAAAGCCCGGGACAGTGTTCTGCTCGAAGACCCCAAACAAGCCCAGACTTCTTTGGAGCTCGCTCGCCCATCGAACAGATCTCAGCCAGTCGCGATCAAAAATGTGCGCTCGTGCACCATTCGCCTTCCAAGTGGACTCGTGACACGGCGGCCCCGTCCAGCGTCTTTACCCTTTTGGAAGCCAGGACTGACCTCCCAATTTTGGTGGCCGGGAAGATGTAGAATCTTCTGAAGCGTTGATACACAGGCCCCATCGCCATCGACAGCCATTGGCCTTCGGCTGCGAACCATCTTCACAACTGAGGCCAGTCTCCCTTGACTGGCATCATCATCATCATGAATCGCACTTCACGAGCGCACGCATTGCTTCTTTTTCTTCTCTTTACCGCTCGACGTTCCATTAAAAGACAGACCTCCATGGTCGCTTCTCTCCCCCTTTGACGATCGATTCTCGTCCTTGGGGGTCGACGGATCCCACAGCGATAGATTCACAGCTAGGATTGACGGGACCCGAACTTCGGCAGTGGATTGAAAACAAGTGTGGGAAGGAGAGGGCTGAGAGGGCAGCCGAGAGAGAGGCCCTTAGAGAAGCAGCAGAAAGAAAAAAGGAAGCCGACGAAAGAGAGTTGTTACTTCTCCAACTTAAGCTGCGCATCCAGGAAGGGGCGAAAAACACCCCAGCAGTTACTGGATAGAGTAGCGTTGGCCCCAACACGCTTTTGATCAACCCACAGAAGTTGCTACCCTTGTTCGATGAGAGGCGAGACGATTTGCACGCCTATCTTCAAAGGTTCGAGCGCGTAGCAACTGGTCAGGGGTGGCCTCAAGACAAATGGGCTGTTGCCATCAGTATGTGCCTGTCTGGGGAGGCACTTTCAGTTATCGGCCGTATGACTGCAACAGAGTCGTTGGACTATGCGAAAGTCAAGAACGCTCTGCTGCAACGGTTTACGTTTACTGCCCAAGGGTACCAGGACAAGTTTCGCAAAGCACCAGCTGAGGATGGGGAAACAGGGAGGCAGCTAGCAGCTAGGATATCCGGTTATTTAGATCATTGGATTGAAATGACCGGGATACCAAAAACATTTGATGGTCTCCGTGATCACGTCATTGCGTAGCAGTTTCTCCGCTGTTGCCATCCGAAGCTCGTAGTCTTTTTAAACGAGCGCCAGTGCAAAACTCTGGATAACTTGGCAGATTACACCGACCGGTTTTGGACGCGTAAATCCTCCCAAATCTTGGGAAAGGCCCACATGACGCCGATCAACCGCAGAAGAATGCGCAAGACGCGCAGAAGAAGCAACTTCCCAAGTGCTTCTTGTGCAACCAGCCGGGCCACCGCGCTTCGGACTGCCGCAGCACGGCAAGGGATCCACCGAAGTGCAGCGCTTGTGTACGTGTCAGACACAAAGCAGAGGACTGCCAACCTGGATCAGACGGTGAAGAGCAGCTTGCTGCTTGCGCACTGACCATGGCATCTCCAAATCATCCGGTTTGCAGCCAGCAGAGTGCTTCCAGAGCAAATGTGTATCCTTCGCCCACGACCGCAGTCAAGTCGCTTGGAAGGACGCATTTTGCATGAACGGCATGCCTGTCGTGGAAGGCGTGTGTTCAAGGGAAGCCTGCTACAGTCCTCGGGATATTGGAAGCAAAGCCTCCATCGTTCGGAGAGATTTGGTTGAAGACGGTTGCTTAACCGGACGAGCAACCTGTGTATCGCTTATAGACGGCTCCATGAGGCAATTAGCCCAGGCGAGGTTCCATGTCAACCACTCCGTACTTCGTAGGGGAAATAACAGTATCCTGTATGGAGCGGCCGATTTACGATCTTGTCCTCGGGAACCTTCCCTTGTCAGAGCGGTGGTCAACCCGCGTCTTACTGGCAATGTCCCGATGGACGTTTGCTCAACCTAGCAATGGGTAACACAAGCAGCTTGGCTATCCGAGCAAGAATGTTTTGGTGTCGGCTGTCGCACAGGCGACCCCGTCGAACATTAAACACTAGAAAGCGCTTGCGGTTCCCGCCACTGACACTGAAAGGGGACAGCTCTGCCAACACCAGCAAAGCGAGCCTTCGCTACGAAGCTGTTTCTGGAAGATTGGGAAAACCTTCTCATCAGGTAAGGCCATAGCTACCGTTTCGCCCAGAACAAGCGACGTCCCTGTATCGTCACTTCCACCTTTTAACTGGCAGAATATTCCAACAGGTCGTCGTGCCCTAATTCAAAAAGAGAACCAATCCTTCGATTTGCACACGAAGGCTTTGGTGCAGGTAATGAGGGCATGCGAAAAACGGCCTACCGCATTCTAGACCAGTTTTACTGGCCGGGTCTGCGCGGAGACGTCCAACGCTTCGTTGGGAGCATACGACTGCTGCAAGAGAACGAATACGGGCAGGGTTGGAGGTACCCCCACGACTTGCCCCTGATTTACAGCCACCCTCCATTGGGTGCTGTCTGCGAACACACCATATACGACCTCGTTGGAAAGAATGAGTCTTCCCTAGGCCATGGCATGAGTACCTGGGAAGTACCCCGTCCACAGACCTTAGAGAAGATCATGAGACTTTGAAAGACGTAGAAACGAAAAGGGGACTGCAATACTTTCTCAACTTGTCTGGATGCTACCGCAAGTTCATTCCGAGCTATGCATGCCATCGCCAGACCTTTAAATGACTTGATTGAAACAACAAAGAGGAAGAGCGTTGCCTGGAGTGCATCTAAGGAGGCCAGCGTTTCACAACCCTGAAGCAAAAGCTCTCCCAAAACCCTGACAGGACTACACCATTTGTCTGGACCAGGAACAACGCATCGGACACCAACCTTTGTGTCTGTCGTGTAGGCCACAGGAAGGACAATCCTTGGCAACCTGTCTCCCAGACTGATGCCGAAACAAAAGAGCGGGTATAACCTATCGGGACAATAACTGCCATCGGCTAAGCATGTCCACAGTTTTTGCACTGTAGCTTGCCATTGTGAGGGAATATTTTGGGCTGATTTTTTTCATGAGCTTCCTACTGTAGGAGCTTACTGTATTATTTCCTTTTTAACGTGCCGTAGACACTTGCATGCGTCCGTGAAACACATTTTTCGTGAGGACAGTGTTTTCTGTGTAGGACGTCTTTTTTTGGACTGTGGAATAGTTTGTTCATCGAACAACTTTATTAAAGCGGGGGGTAATGTGATGGAACCTACCCCGGGAAGGGGAATGACACCACATTTCAACGCCAAAAAGCTCCCAAGACCAAGCGGTTGCGGCTGAGGTGGAGGAAGAAGAGGTGAAACGAGGCACGGGCCTCAGGGAGAAGCGAGACCAATCCAAGAAACAAGGCAGACTGAACAGGGCACGGCTCTGTGCGACCTCACGGCAAGACGTCCGGTCTACGTGCCACAGTGACGCAATGCCGTCGCCAGTCTCTGCCACGGTTCCGGGCGTCGCCGCCAAGGCCCGGGACATCGCTCACCTCTTCTTCCTCCACCTCAGCCGCAACCGCTTGGTCTTGGGAGATTTAGGCGTCGAATGTGGCGTCATTCCCCTACCCGGGTATGTTCCACCACAGTACCCCGCTGGGACATCGTCGCCAGCACGGGTCACCGTTGACCGGGCTGCGGCGTTCCGAACGGCGCGTGACCGGGCGCGAGGCGGGAGAAAGCCCATCAACGGACCCGGCTGAGATTCTTCTGGCTTGGTAATTTGTGGTGCCAACCTCGACGACGCGAACACCGCTACGAGGGCGACGTTGGCACCCGCGTCCCATACAACCGACTGTGAGCGTTTCCTGTCCTCGGGACGTTTACGCGGAGACAGTTGCGGACTTTGTAGTTGCGGGCGCTGGAGCGGGCCGCTTGGGCTGATTTCATTAGCTGAGTGTCTCTGTAACGTTTCGTGAATTCCTTTCGTCATTGCTTAAACCCTCTGGGCTGTTAAGTCTGTAAATATAATGTCTTTTTCTCATCCGCACCAAGTGCGTTCCCTTCGTGTCGTGATCCGGCCCATTTCATTACACCAGCCCTCTAGCGCAGACTGGTCTAGAAAAATTAGCTCACACCATTGGCCCCAGGGTAAACGCCCATAAAAATGTTACAAAATCGGGATGGAACCGTTGTATTTCACTGCGAGGGCACTCAAGAATTTGCATTACATAGACTAATTTGGGTGCCAAGAACATGTTACATGCCCGGGCTTTTCCAAACATCCACAGGTGAGCGCCCTTCGGGTCCCTCAGCATATCCTTTAATTTGGTTGCGCGAGCGTTGGCTTTGTATTGGCTGAGTTTTAGTGGACACTAGTTTTAGAAGGCGTCACTCTGAACTTAAACCAATCTATGATTAGCCATGGCTGCCTTATTAAGCGGCCATTACATGAGCTAAACGCATGTCTCCACGACCTCTAACTTGGCACGTTTTGCTAGTGTACAAACATATAAAGTGTGCAAACGACCTGCACGCGCAAGAGAGTCGCCGCCAACAATGGACGATATTCTCAACATTCAGTGAAAGACTTCAATTTTACACCTCCGGAGCTTGAACCGCATAGAGCGATTTTGTACGCGATTCGTGCGCGTCGGGGGTGGCGGGCGCGTTCTTTTCACGCTGCGTAGACGATATCGCGCCCACGGCAGCTTCTACCTTGGCGTCAGGAAATGACGCAGGACACGCGCGGAAGTTGGAAGAGCTGATGAATTGCGCCAATCGGGAGGCGTGTTCCTCGTGGCGCCAGTTTCAAAGCGCCCGGAACGGCCACGTGGCCCCACGGTAGCTGTTTAAGCTTACTGCTGCGGCGCATATTTGAAGACCGCTTTCCATAGCTGCGTGGATGATATTTTATAGTGCCGTTTGCGCACATCATCAGCTCCGTTCCCGCACAAGAAACTTCGTTTGTGATTTTAGTGGGATTTTAAAGGGTGGTAAGAAGCGGTCGCTGGAGCTACCCGCCCTGTTGCCGCCTCCTGCCGGAAGAACCGTGCGGGTGGTATCGCGGCGGCGACGTCAGCACGCCTTTGGCGTGCGCGGCGCATTTCCGCTTGCGAAAAGCGCTACATCCAGCGCACGCTTAAGACCAGAATCTGGCGCTACCGTAGTTCGCCAAACTCGGGCCCCGCCTTCTCGAACAAATTACTAAGACTTATTCTAATGGTCAGTAGAGACTGCTTCCCAAATTGCAATAAGTCTTCGAGTTAGGTTCTGACTAGCCCGTTTTAGAGAGCAGCAGATTGCAAAGATAATGGGTATACCTAGCCGCGGACGGCAAGAAAAGCTGGAAATGCGGCGGAAAACTGCCCCGTTGGCGTCACCGGCATTGGGCAAACCGGTTGGTAGTAATAACTTTAACGTCAAGCGTTTGTGTGGAGCCATGATTAGAAATATTTTCGTAGAGGGACAGATAATGCAGCGTATATGAGCGCTGTTACGGATCCGTTACGATGACTCGCCCGCCTTGGTCGCCTGGTATACGTAGCGTACGCCCGAATGAATTGCTGGAGGGCTGCAAAGAGGACCCATGGTTTACCTCAAACTCCTAAAGGAATTTTGCCGAACATTGCGCTCTTCACGTTGCGCTGTTAACGTTGCGCCTAACGTTGCCCTGTTCATGTTCACGAGTGGAGCCATTGCAGGCTGTAATGTTTTGTCGTACTGAATAATGTTATCCGCGCTGCAGTTCCATTACGAACGCCTAATTGTTGTTTCTGAGTGTCTGAGCGTGATTTTTAAAACATCTGCTCTTCCGTTCCCTTGCGCCTTTTCGTAGAAGCTGGTCGAGAGACAGCTTGTAACAGACATTCTCGAGAATGGTATTAGTGTCGCATCATGGCCGCCATAAGGGCAATCATAGTTGGTTTCAACCAACGGGACCAACCGCTTCCGCTCACTGACTAGCCAGAATCACTGCTAATTATTGATAGTGACGCTCGCTAGTCAGTGAGCGGAAGCATTTGTCCGGTTGGGTAAAATCAAGTGAGACTGACCACTTGCCGTCGCGAAACGTCACCAGCGAGGATTGCTGCACTGTATGGAAGCAGGCTGTCATGATTTTTACGCAACCCGCCAAACCGCTTCTGCTTACTGACTAGCCAGCGTCACTATCAATAATTACAGTGACTCTGGCTTGTCAGTGAGCGGAAGCGGGTCGATCGATTGCGGGAAATCAACTACCACTGCTCCCATGGCCGCCATGATGCGACACTATTTAGACCGTTACCTACATTCTCTCCCTCACGCCCCAGAATCGACAGCCCATCTGAAGCAACTGGGGAGCACACCGTCGCTCGCACCGTAGGCGGCGGCGAAATTCCCCCCTTGTGTGAAGAATGGCTGCCCAAGTCATCCCAAGCCTGTGAATCAGACTAAGAACGTGATAAGTGTGGTATATAAACCACACTCGAGCAAGAGGACACAGACTGACTCCTGAGCAGTGCCTGTCCGTATCCTCTTTCTTGTATGCGGTTTATCTGCGTTACTAATCATGTTCTTGGACCGTAACCAACACGCACACCTACGCGTTCATCTGTGAAGAACTCTCTTAGGCACAAGATAGTGCGCCAGTGGCTACGAAAATGGAGGATGGGCAGGATGGGTTTGAGCCGCCCCTGTTGTCCAGAAAGAAGGGCTTAGCCCACCCTCCTTGCCCCCCTACGCTAGACGAGAAAATCATGGCTCTGAAACATTAACTGATGTGCAACACCAGAGGCTCAATACCACTGGCACATTTTACCAGAACTTGGACCCGCTTGCAAACGCTAACCACTACTTAATTTTCGTTTCGCCTCTTCCAATTCATTTTCTAGCTTGCTACTGACACATTACTGCCACTAGAGTTTTGTTGTTCCTGTAACGAAGGGCAAACCATCTTCTTTCAAAATTTAACTCCCGATGACGATTGTATAACGCGCCAAGGCGAATTGAAAGTACAGTTCGAGTGCCACGGCAATTGTACATTGGGCTTGATTCAAGAGTTACAAAGGGCAGGGGCGACCTCTGTGAAGAAAACTATCCATTTCAGAAACAGAAAAGAAAAACAACCCGTGTTTTTGGGAACAAGATCATCATCATCCTCACCACCACCACCATCATCATCGTCGTCGTCATTATCATTATCATCATCATCATGGGTTGTCCTGGTCCCCACCACCTTCAAACTACTGCCGACTCTTCCGCCTAGCGCAACCTCACCGAGAGTATCATTCGTTGTTTTCTAACGTTCCGGAAAGTATCTGGTCGCTAAAAGAAAGTCTAGACCCAGACATAGTCTAGATTACGCTGACCGCTAGTACGGTCTAATTTCTCTTCGAGGAAGCGGGATCTCGCAATTTCAATGTTCACTATGTCTACGTGTTACCCACTTAGCCCATTCCTGAATCAGTTAATTTTTTACCGAAAGGGTCCTGTGTTCGTATACCACAACACCGGCGTACCACGCAGGTGGCACTAAAACACAAGCTAAGGAATAGACTGGGGGTTCCCACATTGTGCTTTTACTCGGTTTCTACCGATGCCAGTTTTGGGAATGTCGTATATGTGCTAACCACTTACATCGACAATGTCAGAGTTCCATCCTAAAGAGCACCCGGAAAAGAAGAGATCGCTACAGATGCATAAAAACACGCCATGCAAGACATTGGGCCTCTTCGATTATCAGTCTCGAGCCGCGGACTCCCGAAAGCAGTCCAACATCGATTTTCTCGTGTATCCCTATGGCTTCGGGGAATCCTCGGACTACCCGCGGACTATCCGCGGTGAGTCCGAGAGTGTAAATCGAAGAGCCCCATTGAGGGGATATTGACTGCGGCACTCACCGTCCTCTTGGACCCAGGTAGTCACAGGTGGAATCGTGGTACTGCAAAAGCATTTTCCTTTGAGCTTTTCTTATGTCTATTAACAGGAAATTCGCATTTTCAGCCCGACCTATCATAGGTGATTAAATTTTTTTGCCTGAAAGTTGCACCAGGGATAGCAAAACTGCGCTTTAAGATGGAGGGCAGAAGAATAATTTGACGCAGGGCACCCTGCACTCTGTTGTAACGCCCTGCAATTGCACCAAAATTAATAATCACCAAAGTTAACAGCCTAAAGAGAGATAATTGGTCGAAGGAAGCTGAAAAATCCTAAACATACGAATTTGCGAATACGAAAATGAACTAACAAATTCATTAACACAAATATCCAACATCTCTTCCACACAGTGCAGAAAGCAAAAGTACGCGAAAAAAACGATTCAAACGCGAATCAAAAAATCTGCATAGTGCGCCAAGCGTCTTAAATTTACACAGAAATCACTGGCGGAGTCAGGGTCAATAATCCCTGTAATAGTGTACATCATTGGGAAAAGAAACAAAGGAACACCAAACACAATAAGAGATGGAGTCTATATGCCAGACGACGTGCAATCACAACTGAATGGCTCCCCGCCCGATTCGTGGTTTTCCGAAACGTAAGCAACGTTTTTATCCACGCTCTTCTGAAAGCGGCCTAGAAGGTCCCAGCCATTCATCACCAGACTATAGTCTACTTCGACACCAGACTACGAGTTAGTAAGGGATGCGCACTCTATTTTCTGCTTCTCACCTTTTCCAGCGGGAAATGCTTGTCTTCTCCGGCAAGCGCAAACAGACACCCTTTTTACCCGACTAACAGTGTTGTGGGTCCACATCAACCTTCTCAAGTGGGGAGCATTGTGATGAGATAGAAAACAGCGGTGGTGTGTGCGTCACACAGCTTCGATGACGAGGGACTTTCGGCCTACTTGCTTGTCACACAACGCCGACGACCGACCGCGCGAAGACATCCCACCTGCCACGTCGCTTCGCCACCGGGGATCTCTTTCTCTCTCTACAAATACTTGGGAGTATCGCGCCGCTGGTGCTGTAACTAAAGCCATTCGTGCGTACTCGCGTGTGTACTACTTGTACTATGTGTACTCCTCAGCTTCATGTGAGATTGCGGATATGGAAGGAAAAAGAGCTGCGTTCGCGGCTACTGCGGCATTAATAATATCGGGTATTAACGGAAGTAACGAGAGAAGTGAGACCTGGGCCATGGCTGCCTTTCGCGGGACGATACTTTACTGACACCGGGCAAACTACATGATGATGCTGTTCATTACTGATGCGTACCCATCGGGAGATTCAACATCCTCCCGCGCGCGCCAACGTTCACGTCTGCCATTAAGGGCGCAAGCAGCGTCCTTCAATGTTCTGGCACAAGCGTTGCAGCGCGAACCGATCCTTTCCTGCGTCCTGTAACACCTTCCTTATGGACGATGTTTGCGGAAGGAGCCCGTTGAGTGGCACCTTGAACGCCTCGTTCCGTCGCGAGCTGATGCGCCACTCCTGGTTTCGTTTCGAACTCGCCTACGCTGATTTGTGGTCCAGCCTTGAACGCAGAATATTTACTCTTCGGTTGGAACCACGCGGGTCAGTTCTTCCTGAGCCTCGTGACAGCGCTGGCTTTTCTTGGCGACCCGTGGCCACCGCTCAGGCGTCCTTTTCAAGGGCTGGTCGCAAGGGGGTGGGGGGAGCACGCTCTCCCCCGTGCTCGAGAATCAACATCCTCCCGCGGCCGTGGTTGACTCCAAAGGCAGAGCCGCTGAATGGCGCATCGGATTCACTGTCCATTAGGTAGGATAACCTCGTGGTAGCGCTGGACGCCATCTCTTCCCGGAATGCTTCAAAATGTGAAACGGCGCGGTTGAGTTGTAAGTATTACGTCGTCCGCCATGTAATCCCAAGTCCGACCCAAGTATTTTCGAAGTTGGCCCGCTTTCTCCACGTTCTCAAGAGAAAGTAAGTCCGCGGTGATGAAACGGTCATTGAGTATGCTGGAGTTTGAGCACCACTTCCGAAGCTACATGCTGGCTCCAGAACGTTGATGTCTGCCTTGTACAGCTCCAGCGCCTTTTTTTCTGAACACGCGCCGATGACAAGGTCGTCTGCTGCAGCAGTTCCAGCTCAATCTTAACTCCTTTCCTCCAGTACATCGCTGAGGGATTGCTGGTCCTTCTCGTGCGAAGAGTCGTGAAATACTACGCGAACTTTGGTGTTACTGCCTCCCGTTTGACGACTGTAGGATTAGAGAGTGGACAAACTGTGTCCCCGGGGACCGTGGGTTGCAGCACTCGCTTCGCATGATCTTCCTTGAAGTACTCGCCGATGGCTCCGTCGTACTCTCCCAGAAGATTCGGGTGATGTTCACAGCGTTGTGGCTGCCGTCCAAGTCTGCTCTCCGCTACAGCCGTTAGTGCTGGATGTAAGGCCTGGCGTTTCGATAATACGCGGCACTACACGCTGACCGTCTTCATTGTGGAGTCCACTCCGAAACTTCCCTAATGCAGCGTAGTCTTCGGCTTCAGTTTTCTCAGGCTGGGTCAGGTATCCCTCTGGCGTCCAACCTCCACATTTCTGAGGTATCAATAATTTGGCAACTTTCGTCCGGTCCGTCAACGCAACCAAAAACAGAGCATTCGTGCTGCTACTCCTCACCAGGGGATTGTGGGTACTTGAGTAAGGACCCTGGAGAAACCCAGCCACACTGTCTCAACGGCGCAAAGGCAGTCGTTGATGCGCTCGATGCGTCGCTCACGAGTCTCCAGTAGTTGTCGGAGCCCACCAGTACGCTTATAGTCGGTGTTTGTGTCTGCCCCTTTTCAGGTTCGTCGGCAACGAGTAACTTGCGGTAACGAAGCAGCTTTACCACTTCGGTTTCCACGGGTGGACCCTTTTACCGTGCAGACCTCTGGCACTTCAAGAGCATCGAGGGTAACTGGACTCGATTTATAGCGCTTCGTAAGGTGATCGCCACCTTCCGGCACTGGTACGACCGCGGACGGTTCGAGCTGCCAAACGTAAACACGGCCCAGTCCTCCACTCCAGAAGCCGGCAGGGCCAGCCGAAGACACAGGTCACTGCTCACAAAGGTTCGTTGGCTACCAGTATCGAGGAGTAGCCGGACCAACACCGGCTGACCGCACTCTCCATATGCCCACACTGTGGCAGTTTGGAGCAGTACCGACGAAGAGCGAATGCTGCTGGCAGGAGCGGTCGTCACGTTACAATCACGTTCTGGAAGTTGTTCACGATCGGCGTCTCCATCACGGCGAGAAAGCAGTCTGGTAGGTGGTCCCTAATCGCTCCAAAGGTCGCAAAGGACGGTTACGTGCCGTCTCGAACAAGTCTCACACTTGAGGTTCGCGCTGGTGCGGCAGTTGCGCGCCACGTGCCCCTTGCCTCCCGCATCTAAAACAGCAGCGGTTTCTTGAAAGGCGCCGTCGCTTTTCCTCCAACTGTTAAGACGGCCGGCAGTCCCTTGCCTTGTGGCCCTGACTACCGCACAGGTAGCACGTCAGCTTTCCTCCCGCCGACAAATTTGTTGAAGCCGAGCAGAGCCTGCTTGACAAGGCCAAGGGGACGTCAAGTGAGGAGAGGAGGTTACTTCTCGGCTGCTGCGGGATTGAAGACATCTTCGTGTCAGAGTTCGACCGAAAAGCTCTATCTTTCCTCCCTGCTCTCCACTTGAACCTTCAAGAACGCCATGATGGCCTTGACTGCTCTTCTCGAGACATTTGCCTAACGTTGCCGTTGGCGGTCTCCTTTCATGCGTTGACGGTAGAGAATCGCCAGGTCTTCAAGTAACGAGCGCATGAGGACTCGGTTTAGGATCACGCGTACTCGGAAGGTGGAAGCCAAGGCTCTCGAGACAGCCAGTCCTGAATTGCCACCTGCTCGTACAGGTCTCGGAAGGCGTGCCACTTGCGTCGACAATTCAATCGGTGCGATGGCGAGTAGGCTATCTACGTGGTCGTCCACGAGAAGTTCTGTGCGTCCAAACCGGTCGGTGAGGATCTTCACAGCCTGACGGTAAAGGCCGATCCACAAGACGGACCGAGTCCGCGGTTCGATTGGTCACGTTTCTAGTCACGGTACGCCGCGGTCCGATGCAGCGCCAAAAGGTCCCACAAGGCGGACCGCCGTAGCAGACGACAGAGCGGTCCAAACAGCAACACTCGGCGACAACCCGCGATGTCAATGGAGGCCAGACGAAATCGCGACGGCGGGTTCGGAACGGCTCGGCACCCGCGCCGCACCTGTGTTGGTGTATTTTGGCGCTTGGTTCGCGGTTCCGGGCGCATTTGGAGCAGTCGAAATGGAAACAGAGCGCAAGCGTTGTTTGGCGCATGGCATTAGCTTGGTACGTTGATGAAGAAGACTACCCTGCGTCGAAAAGGTCGTGCTGGGCTAAAAAGTGGATGTGTCGAAAAGAGCGGGATGCGGAACCAAGTCTGTGGCGTGCGGAATCCAGAGCAGGGCGCATCATCCACACGGCGGGCCGGCTGAGCGGAACGTGAATGGCCGACCGTCCATTTCTGACACGCAAGCTGGAAGGGTGAACACAGGCGCCGTTTGGCCGCGACAACATGTGGTAACTCACAAGCCTGCACGAAACGGTCATCCCCACAGTAACAGACACCCGCGTGCCAGCCGGGTGGGCGCGCTCACGCAGCCGCCGGCTTCGTTCGCACGAAGGCGACACTACGAGCGGCGACGGCGGGGTGATGCGGGCTGCTACGGCTCGTCACCGCTCGCTGGAACCGAACGTTTCCCGTAAATTGAGGTCCACATGCGCGAAACAAAGTGATAATGATGGCTAGCATTGCACTAGTAAAGAGTCGTAGGACTCGCTAGTAAAAGCGCGGATGAAGTATGCGTTCGCGAATAACCCGCCGCTTATCCCACCGGGGGGGATTGACAGGCTCCTTCGAGCGCTTCGAAATCAGCCGCGCTGCCTGTGCCATTCTCTATTGGCGCAGCTGGACCCGGCTCCGCCCACACGGCGCGGGAGCTGTCAGACTACGTTGATTGATGTCGCGGTCCGCGTCGAGACCGCGGACCGAACAGCCTCGGCGAATATTTGGACCGCGAAGACCGCGGTCCTGCGCGGTCCAACGGCGGTCCGCGCACACTGGTGACGTCCTGTCACGTGATGCGCGGACCGCGGTCCAAATAATCGTTTTGGTCCGCCGTGTGGATCGGCCTTAATTGGCCGTCGTTAGGCGAATCCATTCAATGGCCGTTTTGCCTCTCCGGTAAGTAACACCTTAAATGTTGAGTCTCTATGTCGGGTTTACGTCGGGGGGGGGTTATGAATGGTCGCTTCGAAATTGTCCCAAAGCCCTGCCATTCGAATTGGCTTTCCAGAAAGTGGGGACTTGCAGCGTCGGCAGCACAACCCGCGATGTCAATGGAGGAGAGCCCAATTGCGACGGCGGGGTTCGGATGGGCTGCAGGGCGAACGCCTTCGAGCACCATGCTGTGTGGTTGAACGAGTTGCGGTTCCCCTGCAGTTCCTCCGCCGGACGCTCTCCTGCCGGACGCCCGCAGCTCATTCAATGCCGAGCGCAGCCGACTGATCGCATGGAATTTATTTTCTTGGTTTTCTATTCACGTCGGCAATATCCTGGTCGAACTCATCGTCTTCGAGTGCTTCCCCGATGTTGTCATCAAGTTCTTTGAGTGAGCGTTCTTTACTTGCCAGCTGGTCTATGGCCTCTTGCAGGTCATGCGGAGACGGCGATGGGCTTTCGTAGAGTCCGGTGGCTGCCTTGAGCAGCCTCGTGACGGCTCCACGGAGAGCGCCTCGCTGACGGCGGAGCTTGTTTATCGGTCAGGACACGATGCCGGTCTTCTCCCGGGTTTCACGGCACCAGAAATAATAACGGAAGAACCGAGAGAAGCGTGACCCGGCCATGGCCTGCCCTTCGCGGGGACGATAACTTTACTGACACGGGCAAACTCTATGATGATGCTGATCATTACTGATGCGTACCCATCGGGAGATTCAACATCGGGTGTTCTAGACGAACCCCCAGCGAACAGGCCTATGTAGCACCTAGAATATGCATATAAATTATTGCGTACGTTAGCGGAAGTTTAACCTCCTTTATTACAAGAGGCC
Organism: Haemaphysalis longicornis; assembly: GCA_013339765.2. Taxonomy (NCBI): domain Eukaryota; kingdom Metazoa; phylum Arthropoda; class Arachnida; order Ixodida; family Ixodidae; genus Haemaphysalis; species Haemaphysalis longicornis. Next base: position 27,539,834 of record CM023458.1, on the reverse strand, counting down.
TTACAGAGTCACCTTGGTACGCATTTTCGAGAAACTCTAAAATGGATTGTTGCCGGCTCTGAGAAGCGAATCGCTGCTTCAAAGAAAATTTTTCGTAGAGAAGATTATTCCTTCTCAAAATCACACAAGAAAATGATTCGCGAATAGGATACGCAAACCATGTCACGCAAACCATGTCGCTCATTCTGCCATCGTCTTCCGTCTCAACGAAACAGGCTACAGCTTGCGTACTTACTCCTACACTTCCGATTTTCTCGCCCACAGACAGGCGATCCTAAAATAGGCGATGACAAATCTGATCCCATCACCCTAGAGATCGAGGCACTCATCAAGGTTCTGTTCATGCAGCAATACTTGTTAATATGGCTCTCCTAGGCCTCTATCGTCAGCTTAGTCATTCCTCTTATTCATCACCCACTGTATGCGAACGATATTACCATTTGGCTGAGACAGGATTTTTAGGTGGCAATGATACCCTTCAAATGGCCGCTGACACTGTGAAACAATATGCCTCATCAATTGGCCTTTACTGTTCCCTCAAAAATCTGACCTCAACGTTGTACGAAAAAGTCCCCCCTGCATCGAATAAAGAATCAAATCCAAATTACCCTCGATGGTCAGCTTATACGCCTCAAACCTTCAGTTAAATTCTTGGTGCTACTATCCAGGCCAATGCACGGAATGATCAGACGTATCCAAGCTCACCACAGTATTCGCTCAAGTCTTCCACACGCTCCTCTGCATTTCCAATCGGCATCGCGGCACGACGGAAAATGATTTTCCGCGTTATCTGCGCTTCCTCAATCACGCGTTATCTACATCGCCCCCATACCTAACTCTCAGCAAAGTGACACAGAAGACATTGATCGCCTCATCCGCAAAGCTATACAAAATCTCTTAATCTCCCTGGGTGCACCGCGACAACTAAACTGCTCCAATTAGGCATTCACAATTCTGTCACGGAACCCAGCGAAGGGCATCTTTCCAGTCAACGTCTCCAGCTAACTCAAACACCAACAGGACTGGCACTTTTACAGGACCTTCAAATGTCAACTCTTCAGACCCGAACATCAAACTCCTTCCCCATAATTGACGTCAATCCATTCGTATCTGCCCTCTATCCAAAAACATGGCATCCCGCTTCGCGCTCCGGTCGTCGCTACGCTCGTAGCCAAGCCCGAGAACAAGGTTTACAGAAAACAATTGTAATGTTTTATGCACAAATTCCAGCCATTGCTCCAATCCGACCCATCGCTTAGCCTGCATTCGGGCTGGCCAAACGCCACCCTCCAATCCTTACATTTCTCCAAAAACATGACGACGCAACTAGAGTAGTTGTACGGGTGGGTGTAACCATTTGTGCGACTTTATCACCACTAGCTAAATAACCTAAAATTATCCTGCTCGCACTAAGATCCGCAAAATAGCGGCCTTCGTCTTCCCAAAGCGCCAAGGCCGCTGAAAGTGCTCCTCCCCACAGTGATAAATTACATTATTTTTTCAATCGCAAAGTAAAGTATTTACTTTTGCAGGGGGCTAGAGTTAGTCTACCTGGAAGTAAATTAATACCAACTACAACATAAAAATAGCGGTAGATAGGTAACTGTTGGATTCAAACCGATTTTACAGTTAGAGCCTCGATGTGAAGCGCGGTAAGTACTGGGAAGATATTCACAATTCCTGTTTGTACTGAAATGAACAGTTCCCTTGGTTCCCCTCATGATGAGCTTAGAAAATTATTCGATGAATTAAAGTCCAGGCAAACCAAGCTGGAAGAAACGGCTGATATTACCTCTCCACGGGCCGAGGATGATGCTAGAGTAAACTCACTGGTCCAAAACCAACACCAAGTTTTTAACTTACTCTAATCGAGTGGCAACTGCCCAGGTGCGTTCTCGTCTATATAATTATGAGGACAGATTTTGAAGGGGCAACTTAGGTTTTACAGTTTTGGGGACACCACTTAGTAATTATGGGCGGCTCAGTGCGGAGGAAAACGTCTGCGCCATAGTGTCTGCGTATCTGGAATCAGAGACACCCCAAATAATATTTCGTGAGCCCACAGGTTAATGCCTTACGTTCCCAACAAATACCGCCCTATAATAGTTAGTTTTGCTCGTCTCACAACTAGAGATGTCATTCTCTCGAATATATCCAAATTTAAAGGCAGAAAAATAAGCATCATCGAAGATTACTGCAAAGCTCTTCGTAATTTCATGAAAAGGATAATTATGACAAACCAAGCAGGCATGAGAAAACCGTTCGCTACAACAAACTATTCATTAACAAAAAATGATTTACATGCGTACTGCGGGCAAGCGGATAGCATTTACGAAGTTGCCGATAGCTCGGAATTCGAATCACCTGGCACAACTGCTTTAAAGTTGACTTCTGCATCCCTTCAACGCCACCCGCTTGCAGTAGATATATCCCTGTCTAAAAAATCAACCTCTGGGTAAGAATGAAGATTATGTCTTTTTAACGAACAGCCTTAGTGTTATTAACAAGCGCAATTATGTATCTTCAATTACTGACCACTGGAACGCTGATATCGTTGTGTAACCGCACCATGGTTACGAAGTAAAATGGGTGATCCGAAAAAGTTTCACTGTGCTAACAAATTTAATCTTTACCGGTGTCCCCACCAATAAAGAATGGGTGGCGGCGTCTTCATTTTTGTCTCGCTTGAAATACAACCTCCTGTTACACCCGTTGTGTGCCTCTTCAACTTGTGTGCACATGTGTTAGACTTGATTATCCGGAGGTGGTTCAATGCGCATGCTATCATCCTCCAAATTCTCCCGCTACATGTCGTGATTCTTTACACGAAGCCACAAACAACCTTGAAGTGTACTACGCATCTTCCCCGATTTTTCTTCTTGGTGCTTTCAACTTTGCTGATTTATGTTGGAGGTCCGACCAAACCCTATATTTTTCGCGCCCATCTTAAAGTGCTACATTTATTAAAATTTGTAACGCCTTTGATCTATCCCGATGCAAGATAGTACAACATCGGACGCGCGTTACTCCAGCTTCTTCTAATCTCTTAGATTTGATTCTAACTACCAGGCCTGCTAGCATATCATCATTCGAACATCGCCACGGATTTCGCGACCTCTGCTTCCTTCATTTTATCTGCAATTTTAACCTTTCCTTTCCTGCGCACAATACTAAGGCCCTTACGCGAATACAAAAGGGCTGACTTTGAGTCCGTTCATATTTACGCGGTTTTACTCTGCGCTGAGTCAAATAAAACAAGGCGATGTTTACAAATGCGGTAATGTGGCTTATAGATAGATTTGTCCCTCTCCGTACTATCCGTTGTGGCTATTACTCTCCTTGGCTTGCATATGTCTTAAATAGGCTTCCCAGTAAAAGATGCTCCACAGGAAGGCGTTGTCAGCTAATAACAGCGAAAGGGGGTCGTTTTCTCACAGCATTGTTTTGGAATATAAACAAGCATATGGAAGCAGGCCAAACACGTGTTTTTTTCCGCAACACTCTTCTTCGCGGAAATTTTTCGAAATGATCAATGAATCAAAATAAAAAGCGATTTCTCCTTGCGATGAGAAAGGAAATGTTATGCCGGTTAATAAATGCTACATAGCGTTGCAAAGTGTATTGTTGTTTTTTGCAATGGAGGTTGCCTCCAGTACACCAAGTATTAATGATGATGTATGATTTTTATATGGACCCTGTTTTTGCCTGTCGGGAAGACATAGTAAACTCGTTAAAAACTGGAAACTCATCTTTACCACCTGCTATGATGAAATCACATCAGAGTTTCTGAAGCATGCCGCAACGAATTCATCAATATTATTATCTAAAATTTTCATTTAGTCTCTGGAGTATTTGGTGCTACCTGGTGCTTGGAAGGTGGAGAGAGTGGGGCGAGTGCCGAAGCAAGGTAACTCTACACAGCCATCAACTACACAGCATTCACCCTAGCCAGTATCCTCTTGCAAACATTTCGCGCATGTCACTTATACCAGTTTTAATACCTTTCTTGAATGATGTAACTTCTTCAACAAATATCAACACGGTTTTAGGAAGTATCGCTCCTGTGAAATCCCACCGCTACTGTAGTCTAACGACACAGTTTCTGTCACGGACAGCGGCTCTTCAAATGACTGTATCTTTCTAGACTTCCAAAAAGCCAGTGATACCGTCTCGCACCACCTTTTATTATTAAAATTTCGCGAAATTATATTGGTTGTAACATACTGAAGTGTGTTCGAAACTTGCTTAATCGAGCACAGTCCGTTTTTACTAACTACAACTCACCTACATGCCGTGTATCTTCCGGTTCTCTCGGTGTACCACAAGGCAGTGTGTTACTATCCCTTCTTTTCCTGGTATACATTAGCGATCTACCCAACAGCGTAACTTCCTCAATCCAAATATTCACAGGCGATTGTGCAATTTACCGAGAAATATATAGTCCTAATGACTGCTCAGCACTTCAAACTGACCTAAACATCGTTTCCTATAGTGGGAAGAATGGTTAAATGGGCCCTAAATAGCCTTCCAAAGGTCGCTGTTTCAATCACGCAATCGCTAGAGTACCCCTTCACGACAACGTATACCAAATATTACACCTCTGCCTAAAGCAGGTGCGACAAAAGCACACAAAAAAGTTTTTTTTAAAGCAAAGCTTTTTACCTCTACCCCCCAAGGGTTCTTTCGCAACCGTTGGTGTCACCAGAAAACTCCAGCGAACAAACAAAAGAATTTACTGGCACCACCGGGAATCGAACCTGGAACTAACGGACTAACAAAGCAAGAGCCCGTTGTCTCACCGATTTAGCTACAAGGCCACGCAAAGACGTGGAAGACAGGTGGTGTACTCACCAAGAACATCTATGGGTTTCCCCCCAGCGTTCTTCCTGAATGCCACGTGAAAGCGTCACGCGACCACTCACGCCCATCTAGCAGCCCTGTGCGCACCTTGCGCATGTGCTAAGAGTTACAAAAATTAAAGGAAGCTCACACCAATGCGTGGCATGTCACTTCTAGTACGCCAATGTGCTAAAGTCTGTGGCCTCCAGTGTTCACGTAAAAAATCACCGCTCCTTGTCGTCCGCCCTCACGCCAAATGAAGGAATACATTCAAATACTCCTTGATGGCCAAGCCATCACTCCAAACCCCCGCATCAAGATCCTGGGCCTACATCTCCAGGTTAACAACAAGAGTAACGTCTTCTTGCAGCGCCTCAAAAACAGCATTAATCAAATCATACACATTATCAGGCGAGTTGCCACCAAGAAGCGAGGCCTAAAGGATTCTGCTACTTTTCGATTAATTGAAGCTTTTGTCTTCTCGAGAGTCACTTACGTCAACCCCCTGTCTTCTTCTCGGCAAGGAGGACATAGAGAAGCTTTATATAATGATTATAAGGGCGGTCGAGTAGGCCATTGTTCTTCTCATGAGTGCGTCCACACAGAGGCAGGCTTAGCACGGGGCTCTACAACACGGTGGAAGACCTGATATAAGGCCATCTTTCTAACCAGAAGGTCCGAATCAGAACTTGGGTGGGTAACCGCAAGCTTCACCAGATTGGCCTGGGCAGCCCAGAATGTCACTCCGCTTGAAGTGCTCCCAGACTCTTGGCGACTGAAACTAAGGATGCTCGCTTCGCTTACAAATTTGAACCCCCACATGACGAGGGTCACCGAAAAGCACGGGCTCAAGCGTTAAACACTACCCTCAGTGGGGATCATGCCGTTATCCACACAGACGCCTCCAAACGTAGAGGGCAGCAATACGCCATCATCGTGGCTACCTCCAGAACCAACCTCCTTGCGTGTACCTCGCTTAGGACCCAAGAAATGACAGCAGCGGAAGAGGCAGCCATCACCTTGGCTCTCACTCAACCATGGGTTCAGAGGGTAGTCACCGATTCCCAGCAAGCCTACTGGAATTACCAGTCGTGTTGGGTGTCCTGACCGGCACTGCGCGGGCTAAAAAACCACTTCCCAAGCGATTCCATTCAGCTCATCTGGACACCCCCTCACGCTTCAATGGAGGGCAATGAATACGCCCACCCAACAAGCCTGCGCTATTACCTCCCGTGCTATGGAGCTGCACGAGGACAGTCACCCGCTTGTCACGTTCAGGGAGATAACCGAGCATTATCGCCTTCTGAGACAGACCGTACAAGGTAAATATAAATGGTAGCGAAGCTTCGGGCAAAAAGCGGTTCAGAACCTATTGCCAGCGACATCAACATGGGGGCTTATGGGAGTGGCGATTGAAGCGCGACTAGGTGAGGAGGGAACAAACACTAGTAACAAAAAACCAGTTTTGTTCAACAATAAAACAATATTTATATTTACGAACAATATTTATTTCTGAATCACATTTATTTAGGCACAATGTGTAAATAATTTATAAAATGCTATTCATTCTCAAAAACCTTTTTTGTAGCGCCCTCTGAAGAATGGCAGATGTCATTGCTCTGTCGCAGTCCTTGTAGTGTTCGGAAAGGCGCTCCTAAAGTTCGTCTGCTAGGAAACGCCCCTCGCGTGTTTTGGTGGTGCGCATTTTGGTAATTTAGGTGTGGCACTTAAATTTTGCTGTGCGTGGAGTTGCGAGGTGCGTTGTATCGGTCGGGTGAAACACGTTTAGTGGCCGTGCCCGGCGGGCACGGTGAACTACGGGACGATGCTTGCCAACGGTTGGAGCGGAGCGCACTTTCCCCTCGGGGTACCTATACGGAGGTAAACGATGTGCGGTACAAGGTTTGCAACAGCAACTCCCGCACGCCTTGGCGTTGTTACGGACACCAGTTTTTCCACTCTCATTTCCACAGGTAACGCGAACCTATAGTACTGTTAATACGTGCGGGGGTTGTGTAAGGGTAAGTGGTGGCGCTTCGAAAAAAAATGTGTCTAAAGCTTTGTTATGGAACAGTTATCTCTTGATTTCACCTCAGGCTGGCTCGGAGCAAGTGGTGTCAATTACTCTAGGACTTTTCAGAGTAATACAAATCGAATTTAAACGAGTCGCTTTAATTGTCTATCTCAGTGCCTTCTCTATTGCATTACAACGCTTGTAGTGCTCGTTGCTTCCCGCACTTGTATGCGCAAGCATTATTTCCATCGCAGTACTGTGTTGTGCTGCTCCGTGCTGCGCTGCTGCCAGATCTTTCCTGCTATGTGCTTTTACATACTGCCGTCACTTTCGTTTGCATTGATCCATTTTTCCTCTTTTTACTTATCTGTTGCGACACTTGCCTAAACAATGCAACCAGGAAATTGCAGGCGTGAATGCTGAGTGAAAGTCTGTAGAAACCCTTGTCTACTTGATAAGACGCCGGGACAGCTGCGGTGTGCTCGCTGCACTTTCGTGAATCGGCATTCCTGCGGCCCGGTTTTCTGCGTCAAGATGGCAGTGCCTTAGTTCTTTTCTCTTGTTTAGAAGTAGTTCTGCTTGTTGACGCTTCATTGCTCATAATGCTATGTGTTACGGGTAAAGTCAATTTTTCGGCGCGTAAGGAAAATCATAATGCATTGTAGTGCACACGAACATTTTGTACTTATTGTATACGTGCTGATTTGTGCATGTGTGGTAAATTTGTTTGTGTTTATCCTGAATAAATTCAAATGTCTTGATTATAGCATGACTATGCGTTATTTCTTCTCTTAGAAGAGAAGTACACAACTGAGCAAAGCATTATATAACCTTGATCTCTACTTAAAGCACGCACGCAACCTGCGTATTGTGCGACGCAATTAAACCCAGCAGTAGCGTTGGTAGAAACTGGTATCAGGGTAAGGAGTGGGAACGTTTTTTATAGAAAGGGGGGCCGGGGAGAGTGGTCAAGTGTCCTTTGTTCTCTTGTATCCCAAGGCAGAAAAACATTCCGGTCAGGGGGGGGGGGGGGGCAACCCACGCAATTCAAATAAACACCTGATTGCTTTTTATACAGCAGTGGAAGGCATGAATACAGAAACAAGGTTCAGAGAAGATGCAAGATGTTTTTATAAACACCGCGGCACAGAGGCGAATCATACGACAGTTATGCTAAAGTACGTTTCTCTAGTCACGAGTATAAGCTGGCGTTGACTTGAACCACACGCCAAGGGCTCGCCAACTTGCGTCAGATGGCAATGACTGAGCCCTCAGCGATCAGAGGCTGCTAAGGCTATTTGAAGTCAATTTTCCCGCTAATGCCACCAAAATGACGTCACTTTCTGACCGGATCTTGCGTCACATCCTGTTTATTTTTTGTTCCGCCGGAAGTGTTCCCTCCATACACAGATGGCGCTAAGCCCCATGACCAGCTTAAGAGCCGCCATTTTCTGAAAGTATGGGCTCTATGGAACCTTCGCTACCAGTTATATTTACCTGGACCGTACCTTCGTCTTACCCTGACCTTTCCAGAGAACACAAACTACCCTACGGCTCATACAATCCGGGCTCCTTCCCACAGCCTACGCGTCTTCCCTTAATGCATCCGAATCGCTACGACGCTGAATGTAAATTTTGGTCACAAGTAGGAACACTCCGCCCCGTAATTGGGATGTGCGACATTAGCCCTAAACACCCTCCTCTCTTTCCGTCAACTACCCAACAAGAGCATTGGGAGATGCTGCTGTCCATGCACTCTCTACCTACCCAGCTTCAGCGGGTGACCAGAACAGAGGCCGCGCGGACTGCATATGGGCCCCACAGAAGAAGGTATCACTCCCCTTGGCTTCACTCTTGGCCGTTTAGAAATCTGAGCAGAAGTATTTCTTCCTCGTCCTCCTCCTCCTCCGTCTCTGCCACAAATTTCGTTGCCTCCGTCCGCGGCGCGGAGACGGAGAAGTCAGATCGTCTAACACCGTGTTGGAGCTTACTTTAATTTTATTAAAAAAACTTTCCACTCTTGTGCTACACCAATACAACTTAACCAAGCACCGTTCATGCATCATGCATTGATTTAACCTTACCAAGGATATCTCTTTGAAGTAATCAATGGTGTGGTTAAGTGCATTTCACTTCTGTCTGGTTTTACTATTGTAGAGCGAAGTGAATTTAAGTGACATCGCATGGTTAATCGTTGTGGGTGCCGTTTACAGCTTTGCTTTCCAACCACATTCACGGGGTGGATTGGCGCGATTTTTTTCTTTCCTTGCTTACCTACCGCTTCCTCACCCCCATACTGCCCCACTCTGACGTAGTTCTGGCTCTAATGCACCATATATGAGGCACGAAGCGCTGAACCAACTTCACGGCGCCGCTTTTGGTGGGCCCCTTCAAATGCTGTAGCCAATCAGCGTTCCCGGCTCGGGGGAAACGCGGGTGCGGTCCTCGGCGAGCGGCTATCCGGCACCGGCGGCACTACGTATCCTTCCTTATTCGCCGCGAGCTCGACATGTAGGTGGCGACAGCATCGCGCTGCTAGTGTGGATGCTCCGCTGAGCGGCCCGTAAGAATGCACACTGTGGGCGCGCTTCGTGCCTTTTTCCCGCCGTATGTGCGCACGAAAGGTGCAAACAAGAGTGGTATGCTGTAGTTCGGTTCCTCAATGTTCAATGTATAGCATAGACGCGGCAGTCAGTTTTCATTACTACGCCAAAAAAAGCGACGACTCATCGAGAATCCCAGAATGCCCGTAATTGTGACAATGAACTTGTATGCTGTGGCTCGTAGCAAGCTCGATCTGTCCAGACTATGGCCTTGAGCCTTCAATAAAAGCATTAATAGAAACAAATCATAAAGCCTCGATCTCTGAAATTAGGTTACAATGGCAATCTCAATCGCTTTCACTGTAGCATGACGCATTCTTGCATTTGTGGGATGCCCTGAAATGGTAACACTACTCAACTGCCCCGAAATTATTTCTAAGAGCTTACGATATTTTTTGTGTGTTCAAAAGGCAACATAAAATTACTGAATTTTGATCAGCGCAGAAATATAAATGTAACCGCTCTAACGGGTCTTTTATATGAAATTTTAACGACTCTGAAGGAAGGTTTGATGAATAACAGTTTCGGATCAATTATTTGCGGCTTTCGTCGCAAGTGAACTTGCGAATTGAATTGTAAACGCACGCAGTACAATCAACATCTCATGTTTAGCTAGGTTTTCGCAAAGTGACAAGCAGGTTTACAGTGTGCAACCAAGCTTCTGGGACCCTCACAGTGAGGCACAAATTTTCTGTTACGGCCGGCTCTGTTGACCATTTGCGTTCCTTTTAAAATCTAACAGGTGCCTGCAACAGCGAGATGTGTTTACATTCCTTCGTATAAGGTCGCTTACGAACCGTAAAGAGGGCAATAAATGAAGTTGTTGCTGTTGCAGATGTAGTAAAACATTCCTTTTTATTTCTTGTTGCGATTCAGCGCAACGGGTTCCCGGTAACTACTTTGTTTTGTAAACTGAATATCGCCTTTTTCTTGGCATTATAATTCTTGAGGATTGGTTAAAAAAATGAAATTCAGCGCATTTATTTTTCTTAGGGAAGAGGGGGGGGGGGGGTGGTCTGCCAACGTTGCAAGAGCAGCGAGAAGAGAACGCATGTAACGCGAAAAGCCAAACTATGGTTATCAGTATTACTTACAATCGAAACTACACTAGGCGTCGTGTTCTGTAGCGGAGAAAAAGCAGTATGTATTTTTAAAACTGATTAACCCCCTTTTGGTCCGGGATTATCCAGGAATTGTGGCTCGCATTTTTCAAAATTGTATTGAAAGCAAGCATTGTGGGAAAATTTTAAGAAAAAAAACAGCGAGTCATGGCACACACCCCTTCCACATGTGGGCAACAACGTGCAATATATTACGCGTTTTCTCCTCTTTCTTGAAACTCAGGTCCACCTTAAGGACCATATTAGGCATTTGGTTATGCTGAGTGAGTCACGTATCTGGAAAAGGTGATTCATGTCAGATTTGAAAATGATATCTATGAACATGACACACGAAATGCCATATGACAGACGCAAACTCACAACTGCTTAATTTTACCGAAGAATCCCCCTAAATACTCTTGCGCATCCATAGAAACGTATTTTAAATAATACGTAAAATTAGCAACTCGATACAGTTTTTTTTTTGCGATACAGTTGAACAAACGTTTGTTCCTCCTCCTCAGTATAAACAACGACTGTCCAAAAATGGTATTTATTTTAGAAAAGGTACGGGAAGGACACGATCACACAGGCGCTTGCGGGTGTAAAATACTTGTCCGGTAATGTATGGGCGATAGCGCACGGGTCGTGTGCAGTGTAAATGTTTTTGTTTGTTTCTTCCTTCTATGAGGACACAGCACAATTTTACAAGGGTGTGGAACTTGTCCGCGTATGCACAGGTCTTGCGCTTTCCTACCCGTTTCGCGTTCTAAACTTTTATCCTTTAAATAATCACCACGCCACCTTCAAAAAGCACCTTTCGACGTTCCCGAAACGGCAGACGACTGCACTCAACAATAACAAAAGTGCAATGTGTGGAAGAAATGTTTATAACACGTTGCATGCTCAAGCGGTGGCCAGGGCGAAGATGTTTCGTGGAATTAAACCAGCGCATTAACCCGCAACGGCCGCCGATTATTGCGTTTCTAGAGGAAACGCGCAAGCAGAGGTAACTATGTCATTGCTTACTGCCGAACGAGCACACATATTGGTTGTTTTGTCGTGTGCAGCACGCGTCTTGCGCCGCACGCAACGTGAAAAAGCAGACGACGCGAGAGCGCCATCCACACTAGGAGCGGTTCGTCCCGCCGCCGCCAGGGGCCGACTGTGTTCACGCTCGGGGCGAATAGGGACGAATGTCGATCTTCGCTACCCGTCACACGAGCGTAGCTGTGTTTGTAGATATAGCGCGTCGTATACAAGGTTTGAACAACGCTGAAAAACACGGAGATTCTCTGCAGGCGGAAACGCCGCAACACGCGACCGCAGAAAGCCTCTGCCTGCACAGCTGACAAGGAGCCCACTACGCGGTGTATGCACGATAGGGTTAAAACTTGTCACTAAAAGTTGTCTCTGGCCTGCAAAGCGACACTATTGCTGAAAATCAATTTGTACTTGCGTGAGAGTGGGTGATAGTGCTGTGAAAGATTGCACTGATAATCGCGGTCGGCGCGGCTTCGCAAAGCGGTGACCGTATTCGCCGTGAGATCGACATGTAGGTGGCGACACCGTCGCGCTGCTAGTGTGGATGCTCCGCTGAGCGGCCCGGGAGAATGCACGCTGTGGGGCGCGCTTCATTCCTGCCTTTCGCGCACCGTATGTGTGCGAAAGGCGCAGACAGAGCGGTATGCTCTAGTTCGGTTCCTCAACGTTCAATGTATATCATGGAAGCGGCAATAAGTTTTCATTACTACGCCAAAAAAGCGACGACCCATCGGGAACCTCACAACGGCCGCAATAATGACAATGAACTTGTACGCCGTGGCTCGTAGCAAGCTCGATCTTTCCAGAATCTATGGCTTTGAGCCTTCAATAAAATGCATAAATAGAAACAAATAAGGAAGCTTCGTTCTACGGAATTCGGTTTACAACACCAGTTTCAACCACTTTCACTGGTTGCATGACGCATTCTTGCATTTGTGGGATGCCCCTGAAATGGTAACACCACTTAACTTCACCGAATTTTTTTAAGCGCTTACGGTATTTTTGTGTGTTCGAAGGGCAACATAAAACTACTGAATTCCACTAGTAGTGCAGAAATATAAACGCAACCGTTCTAACAGGCATTTTTCGCGCAGCTTTATAGTTAAATGAAATTTTAGCGACTCTGAAGGCAGGTTTGATGAAAAACGGTGTCGGATCACTTATTTAAGGCTTTGTCGCAAGTTAACTTGTCAATTAAATGGATGACGCGCGCAGTACAATCGACATCTCATGTTTAGCTAGACTTGCAAAGGGACAAGCAGGTTTACAGTGTGTAAACCAAGCTTCTGGGACCTCACAGTGAGCACAGATTTTCTGTGTGGGTGCACTGTTGACCATTTGCCCTCCTTTAAAAATCGAACAGGTGCCCAGAAGAGCGAGATGTGTTGCATTCTTGCGTAATGTCGCGTACGAACCATAAAGATGGCAAATGAAGTTGCTTTGTTGCAGATGAAGTAAAACGTTTCCTTTTTATTTCTCGTTACGAAACAGCGCAACGGGTTCCCGGTAACTACTTTGGGTTATAAGAGTTATAGCAGATCGGAAAAATGGTTCTGGTACGGTAACGTCTACCGTCTGGACGCCACCGCGCATGCGCGGTCCCTACTGTATACCGGAGCAACTTGACCGGACGGTACCGAGACGTACCGTGTTCGTCGTTCGAAAGCCGGCGGCCGCTTTGGGAAAGTTTGGGAGACGTACGATTGGCTCACTCCTAGTCGACCGGATTGTAAATATGAGATCGTTTAAGAAAATGAGGTTGCAACAAGTGAAATCCGCGCGATTCTGACAGCTCAAGCAGCAAGCGAAACACGGTCCCGGCCCAACTGCCGTGACTTGTGTCGTCGAGCCACGCATGTCCGATAACTTCTTTTAGGTTAAATAAAGGCGATACGGCTACATAACTAGTATTAACTGCAACATGGGGCCCGTCTACAAATCAGCGAGTGAGGAACAGGCGATATCAGTGCGAGGGACTCCCAAATACAACGAAAAACAGAAACAGCCAGCCGTATGTACTGAGAGGCGAGCTTAACCTGCTGGCGCCATCTATTGAAATGGCGTAGAGGTAAAATGCCCGCTTCATGTTCACGCAGTCGCAGTTCGGATCTCCGTAGGGGCGTGATTTGGATGTGTTTTTTTTTTTTTTTCTAATACTGTCTTAGCACTTTTGTGAACGAAAAACTAACATTTCAACACAGGTAACGCCACAGACTCACGGAAAATTGCCAAACGACGTACAGCACAAGTCGCTCCCAGTCGCGGTAGCATGGCCGGTAGTTACGGTCTGCTATAACTCTTAAAACGAGCCTTCCCGGTACGGTCCTGTAACGGGTACCGTGTACCGTACCGGAACCGTTTTTCCGATCTGCTATAACTCTCTATAAACTGAACCTCGCTTTTTTCTTGGCGTTCAATTCTTGGGGATTGGATAAAAAAGGTAGGGGTAAATGTTTTCTGTGCATTTCGTTTTTCTTTTTTTTTTTTTCGGGGGGGGGGGGGGGGGTCTTCCAACGTTCTAAGCGCGGCGAGAAGAACGCATGTAACGCGAAAAGCCAAACGTTGGTTACCAGTATTACTTAATTGGAATTGAAAGTACGCATGGCGTCGTGTTCCGTAGCGAGGAAAAAGCAGTACTTCAACGAGTAGACGCCGGTATTTGCAAAACTGATTATTTCCCTTTTTGCCCGAGATTGTCCAGAAATTCTGGATCGCCTTTTTCAGAAGTGTATTGAAAGCGAGCATTATAGGAAAATTAAAAAATCCATCACACACCCTCCACACATGTGGGCAACAACGTGCATCATATTACTCGATTTTTCCTCCTTCTTTAAACTTAGGTCCACCTTAAGAGGTTAAGACCTGACCATATTAGGAATTTGGTTATGCTGAGTGAAACACATTCTGACAAGCTGATTCATGTCGGTATTTTAAAATGTGATATGTAATAATGACACACAAAATGCCACAGGACAGGCGCAAACTCACGACTGCTTAATTTACCGAGAAATCCCCTAGAAATACTCTCGCGCATCCAGAGAAACATGTTTTAAATTATACGTAAAATTAGCAACATTATATAAGCAACGACCGTCCAAAAATGGTATTTATTTTCCAAAGGTACGGGAAAAATTCTATCACATGCAAGCGCTTGCGGGTGTAAATACGTCCCCGTGGTAATGTATTGGCGATAGCGCACGGCTCGTGTGCAGTGTAATTGTTTGTTTGTTTCTTCGTTCTGTAAGGACACGGCGCAATTTTAAGGGTGTGACAACTGCACCGGTATGCACAGGTCTTTTCGCTTCTAACCCGTTTCGTGTATTAAACTTTTATCCTTAAATAATCCCCCGCCACTTTCAAAAAGCACCCTTTCCGTTTCCGAAACGGCAGACGACTGCACTCATCAATAACAAACGTGCAATGTGTAGAAGCAATGTTTATAATACGCTTCACACGTATAACATGTTTCACACGGCGAAGATGTTTCGCGGAATTAACGCAGCGATTAACCCGCAACAGCCGCTGCTTATTGCGTCTCTAGAGGAAGTGCGCCAGCAGAAGTAACTATGTCATTGCTTACTGCCAAACAAAGTACACATAATGGTTGTTTTATCACGTGCAGCACGCGTATTGCGCCGCGCGCAACGTGAACGAGCAGACGACGCGAGATCGCCATCCACACTAGGAGCCGTTCGTCCCGCCCGCCGCCAGGGGCCGACTGTGTTCGATCTCGGGTAAGG